>OZ018324.1:24612001-24892001 GCA_963969495.1 Ceratothoa steindachneri
AAAAAATACGTATGGACAAAAATTAAATAAATAAATAAAATAAAAAGATCCGTAGTGGACAAAGAAAAGAAAAAGCGGTGAGTCCTCCATCAAAATTAAAACCACCGTAAAATAAAACAAAGGCTTAAAAGCTTTTACCACATAAAACAACCAAGATAACTGTTATTTGATCGAAAGTAAACAGAGTTAGCCAGTCAACCTGATACACATTTCTTCTACTTATATACTCACTTTCAAACTTTCTTCTCCTAACTATCTATACACATTTCTAACTTACACCATCATTGATCATTGATTGAACTTCATTCTAGTCCGCGCTACGCTCTGAATAGAGATACTCCAGACTCACCGAGAAATCTTACGAAGTCCTACTTCACATAGCTTCAACTAAAAGATTTTTACGTAGGTGAAGAAATCCTCTACGCGTCAAGACTGCTGACATTACTGCTACCCACTTGTAGTATCACAGGCGTACACGCGCGTGCATGCGGGAGCACCCCTCGGAGGACGACGTTTCTCACCTTGGATTTTGTTTATATCCATACCTTAGCAGTACAACCTCTTTCCTGATAACTTCTCTGCTAGTCGAGTCCTGTAGAGACCACCGATTTCTGTCGTGTTCCAAACCCTGAAGGAAGCCCTACAGGGGGCGCGAAGGAAGGGGCCCCAGTAGGAGGCGGAGTGGACAGGACCGGCAGGTGGGCCCTGCTTAGACATTTTAGTATAGGTAGGGCAGAGCAAGATGGAACGAGCTAATAGCAATAGGAAAACTACTTGAATAGAAGCTTGGTAGTCCCCGTGGTAAAAAAGCCCCCCAGTGGGCCGTCATGGACAACCCCATGGGTGAGAAAATAACCCTCTGGGTCATGGAGCGCCACCCCAAGCCGTCGAGGGAGAATGTCTTCCAGACCATTTTTGCCACCACTGAGATGGCACTATGCCGATTGGTGGACCCCTCTTATGGATATCTGGCTCTATGCGACATCAACCTAGACGTCGACAAAGTCATAGGTGTAAGTTCTCGCTTTAAACTTAGCAAAATCGGCTTGTTACCTAAGGTCCCACCACATGTGTCTGTCCAAAGGTCAATAATCTGCCATCGCCTTGATCCCTGGGTCGGAACAAAAGTGTTTAAAGACAAAATCGAGGACAAACAAAATTGGGCAAAGGGCGACCAGATTTATAAATTTAAAAATCGTGATGAAGGGGAGCACACTCACCTCTTCAAAGCAGCCTTCCAGACAACAGAGACGGCCACCAAAGCGTCAGAGGCAGGATTAATTATGTTTTGCACCAATATCTCAGCCTCGTGCGTTGAGAGGGAAACTTTTGTTTCAGCACAGGTCTGTTTCTCATGCTACGCTTTAAAGCAACACACGACGAAAGAATGTACATTCCAAGGCAAAGTGTGTTCAGAGTGTGCGGAAACTGGGCACACCTGGAATCTGTACCAATGTGGGGACAAAGAAGTGCCTAAATTGCGGAGGCCCTCACCGCACACTATCGATGTCTTTCCCCATGAAGAATACCCTAGTAAACGAGAAAAAGAGGAACCTGCAAGAGGAAATGCTTTTGGCTCTCAAAAGAGGAAGCATTGGAATCTGCCTCGAGTCAATCTTTATCCTTTAGCACGAGAAATTTAAAAAGAAAAAGTCCGGGAGAGTAAGGTCGCCAGCACCCGAAGAGCCAGCAATGGTCCAGAACACACAAGACAAAAAACATAGCTTATAACACAATGTTATTAGCAAAATTAAAATATTTTAGCTAAATGCCAATGGTTGGGAAAACAAAAAAAATTCGCATATAACATCATCTGCGAAATAGATCCGGACATAGTCCTAATCTCTGAACATGGCCTTAACACAGAGGCAAACACATTTAAAATATACAACTACAATGTTATTACGGCCAACAATTCAAATGAGAGATACGATGGCATCTCAATAGCTGTACGAAACGGCATCAAGTACAGGGAAATAACAGACCTGGAAGAATCGTATCTGGCCATTAAAATCAGAACCATTGATGACTTTGTCATAGCTGTTGGCTACCAACTCCCAAGACGATCATATCTTCCCATCCCCAACTTTATCCGATTATTCAGAAGGAACACCTCAACCATCCTGATCGGAGGCCTCAATACCCGCTACAGATAAGCAGGTTACACAACAGGGCCCAAGGGATCGGCAACCTCCGTGAGCCTGCTTATTGATCGATATCTGGTGCGAAGAGTCGGCCCAGAATTTCCCACATACCTGACAAGAAGATTCTCAACAACCCCTGACATCATCCTCGTAAACTCCACCTTTGCCCTGAACCAAGCGACAGTTCCTCGCCCATGCACCACATCGGACCATATAGGTATAGTATGGTCACCACTGTGTCAACATCCCCTATATAGGTAAAGATCCCATCCCGAAGGTGCTTGCCTAAAGCGAACTGGGAAGAGTATAGAAGATTGCTACAAGATTACCGACTGAACCAACTGGACGGGTCGACATTAATAGACCTCGACAGTCACCTAGAGGACATTATGAGGAGAATAAAGGATGCGGACAGGGTAGCAATTCCTAGGTTCAATTACAATACTCTCCTAGCACCGCGACGGGACGAGAATATAACACAAAAGAAGAATAGGCTAGGCGAACTAGGCTTGGAGATAATTCGATACGGGAATACGGCAGACCGCTACCGGGAGCTCCGAAACCTCCGTTTGGAGCTGAAACTCTTAATAGCTAAGAAATTTAAAATGATCTGGAATGGATTGATAGAAGGGATGGACATGGAAGGTGATTCTAGGAAGTATGGGAGCTAAATTAAAAGATTCAGTGGCATACTCTCCGCCAAAACCAACATCAACATAATAGTGGACGGGAGAGGAATCTCAGATCACCAGCAGATAGAGCATCAATTCAGGTAACATTGGAGAAGAACGTTTATCGTCACAGATGAGGAGAACCAGGACTTCAACATGAAGTATGAGGATGAGATCTTGGCGGACCTGGAGGCACGAGGGCCGGTCTTAACTCCCTTCCATCTTGTCGATGCTACAAGACAAACAGATGAGAAGGGTAGATTATTCACCCATGACGAATTTAAGGCAGCCCACTAAAGCTTCAAGCAAAAAGCACCAGGCATTTCAAGCATTACTAAGGTACACTTGAAAAATGCTCCTGAAAACATCAATACGGCGATCCTAAACCTGTTTAATGCCTGCCTCAACGTTGGTTATTTTTCCTATCAATTCAAGAGGGGAAGAATGATTTTTCTCTTAAAGCGAGGAAAACCCAAAGGGGAAGTGAAAAGTTATAGGCTCACCTCACCCCTGGAGCTTGTATGGAATCTCCTTGGGAAATTGGTCAATGGTAGGCTATGGGACTATCTTGATGCAATTAGTTGCTACAAAGAACAAAAACATGGATTCCGGAGACACCTGGGAACTGAGACAGCCCTTGCACTGTTGACTGAGCACATTACTATTGCTAAGGCCGCGAACAAAATGGTAGACATAGTACTCAGAGACGTTTCATCTGCCTTTGAAAAGGTATGGATCCCCGAACTAAATAAGAAACTCCGAGACCTACGGATGGGCAAGAATATCACCAGGCTCCTTTGTAACTACCTTGAGGACTGCGAGGCGACCATAAAAATCAACAGCGTCGAGGAGCAACCATTTCCCATCAAGACCGGGGTGCCCGAAGGAGGCTATCTAAGTCAAACCCTGTATACGATTTATACAAGCGACCTACCCTTTCCCACCCAAGATTACGCAACCTTTATCCAGCTGGCCGACGATATTTTGCAACTTATCATCAGTGACTATCCCAATCCTTTCGACATCGCGAATAGAACAGCAGGGGAAATAAACAACCTCAATGCTTATGAATCTAGGAGGAGATCCACACGAATGTGAAAAAGATTGAAGTCCTCCCCATCGGACGAAACAAAACAGCCGACGTCCTAGTTCGAGACGAATTCTATCCGTACACCTCTATGATACCGCATGGCGATACGGTACCATGGAGACTCTCCACACGATGGGGGCGAGGGGAGGACTCCCAATCTTTATATCTGAATTTTTGCGAGATCGTCGATTCCGTGTACGGGTGGGGGAGCCCAATGAGACAGGAAGAGGGGGTCCCGCATGGAAGTGTCCTCAGTGTCACACTCTTTGCACTCAGCATCAACGGCATCACCTCGGTGCTGCCGGAAGATATTCTCGCTACGCTCTACGCGGACGACCTTTCGATCTCTTGGCGCACAAGTTTCGGTTTCCCTTGGCCAAAACTAAGGTGGTGCACTTCTGCCGCCATCCACGGCTCAACCCTCACCCATACATGTTTCTTAATGGGATACGCCTGGAAGTAGTTAAATCGCAGCGTTTACTTGGACTTGTATTTGACTGACGTGTCACCTCCAAGGCTTATATTCGCAGCCGTAGTGTCTCTTCTACCCGCTCCATGGATATTCTCCGTTCCATTTTGTTAGCGCTTGGTGCGCTGATAGGGATACTGCCTTAATTTTCATCGATCCTTTGTTTGTTCGAAACTCGACTACGGATGCGAGTTTTATGCATCCGCAGCCGAGCGTTTATTGCAGAAGGTGGATTCGATCCACCACCCTGGCCTTCGCCTTGCGACCGGTGCCTTCCGCACTTCTTCCATTGAGAGCCTACTAGTCGTTGCTGGGGAGATGCCACTCGCTCTACGCCGTGAACAGTGCATTATTCGCCTGTATGCGCAAGCCCGGTGCCTTCCTCAGTCGCCAACAGCTCTCTACTGCATCCGCACCGGTACTTGGTACGGACATAATTAGCAGCCCAGGATGAAACTGGTTTGAGGAATAGCCTACAAAGTAATCATAGGTCAGAAATAGTCTGGCATGGGACTTAACTGGAACTTTCGGCTGATGGACTAATCCTCACACCCGAGGGTCGTACCAAGATCACAGAGGGAAACAGCACCTGTCTCTCTCAATTCTGGAAGCAGTTATGATGTAAGAAACCAAAGAGGCGATGGCAAAAGGGTAGTGGAAGTTGATCCACCACTACTTTCGTAGATTTCACTATGATTCATCACTTTAGAGGAGCCCAAATGGATCCACCCATCCATCATATTTCTCCATCCCGGCAATACGAAACGGGGGAACACTTAGGCAAAGGGTGGGGGCTCACAGCCCGATAAAACGCAAGTGTTTTCTACCACCTATTCATATTTAAATCCATTAATTACTCTCACAAAGAAAAGCACATAATTACACACAGTTACTGGTGAAAAAAGGACCAATAAGGAGCAGAAGGACCCACAACGAACATGTAAACCCTCACTTTCAGGGTTTCCTTTGAAAACTATTCCCGGCTAGCCCCCCTCCCCCTAGAAGAGTCGTCTTTGCGAATTGCTATACGCGGAACTCAAGGTAGCACTCGTAAAGCTTATTGAAGTACCAAACGAATTCATTGCTATATGCACTGAAACAGATGTGGTCAAGCTCCTATCCGAAGAGGGTAGCTAGTCTGATAAAGATAATCCGCCTTGAGCCGCCCTCCTTCCCCGGGAGTGGCAGCCAACCAGATAAAGTAGAGATTTGGGTTGGGGAACACTCGGCCGAAGAAATCAAAATTACAAATAGAGAAACAACACACATAGGCAAAGGTCCGTGAAGTGGTTCAGTTCCATGACTACACACATGTATTCAAGGTCACCTTCGAATTGACGAAAATGGCATGAAGGACCACCACAGATGGAGTGTTGATCTTCAGCATGAGGATTCAAGGAGAAAACATTAAGCAAGAAAAATTCTACAGCATACAAATGTGCTTTGTATGCTACAAACCCGAACAACATACATCCTCAAACTGTCCCGAGAAGGATAAACTGTGCTGCCGCGAAGGCGCGATCGAGGGAGACCGACTTGATAAGTGCAAAAGCACACAGAAAAGAGGCCTCAACGGCAAATGCGAGCATAGGACTATGGCCCCGAATTGCCAATAAAAGATATCAAAAAGAGGAATCCAAGAAGGCGAAGCAAAGCTCATACGGGAAAAAGAGAGGACATGCAACTAACGAGTGTATCTCCGTCAGAGACACGAATCACCAGCGATTCGGATGAACCCATACTCATATTCATTACACATGCAAATGTAGCAAATACGGTTAAACCTGGGTGCTACGATGTGGTGCTTAACTCGCTGTTGAAGGCGAATGGCCTCCCAACAGTAGTTATGCCGGCTAACGCTGAGAGCTCCTAAGCATTCAACGATTGCAACATGTAAAAAGTTCAAAATTTTAAAGTAAATTTAAATATTAATAAATTGTTCAATATGTCCTTTATGGTCAACCACAGCCTAATGTTGCCGTTGCTATCAATCATCGTTCTTTTTTCCGCTTCCGAGCAGATCAATCAAAATATAAAAAAAACATGTCTTTAAATTATTTGTTAAAGGCTAATTGACTCATTAGATGGCCTTAAGAGATCTTTACAATGAATAATGATTTATAGATAAGATATCAATCTTTCAATTGTTTTAATTTCGTCTCCCTAGCTGTAATATTGCTTCTCAAAAACGCTGAAATTTGAGGGGGGTGGGCATCCTGAGTCAGCATTATTAAGTTAATTCTTCAGCTTTTCAATTCTTCGAAAAGGTCTTCTGAGAGAGAATGGAAATGAATAAGTAAAAGCCCAATGCTATTCATTGTTTTTTTATACTAGAGATGACCCGCAACAAAGCCGTCTAAGGATAAAACAACAATTGATAACATGGATTTTACTTCGTCCTCTGCACTCTCACCTAGTGCATTTCTAGAGATTAGAGAAGCTGTAGAATCAATTTAATCATGCCAGCCTGACTCTTGGTTTGAATAAATAAAGTATGCAGCATAGCCGAATCCCTAAATATATTTATATATAGTGAAACACAACGCTAAAACGGGAAGGGAAAGGGGATGGGTTAGCACGATCAAAGTATCTGCTACACCTGAGCCTTGCTGGAATAGCGCACCCTTAGTGCGAGGGGTAGTAGTGTATCGCATGGGCAAGCATACCGCAGCTGACATATGGAAAATTACGTAACTCCTTTCCCCCGTTTCAATTTCCGCATCTCTTGACTTGTCTTACTCTTCCCTGGTCATCTGTACCGTCATTAGATTGACAACCAAACACTCAGTGATCTTCGCATTGGAGCTACCGGCGTGGATCCCAAGAAGCACACATTTGCCTTTTCCAATTTTTGGACGATTGAATTTAGCCATGGCGTTGCTTCTGTCATAGACGATACAGAGCTGAGTTTACTTTGAAAGGAAGAACAAAGAACCGACGCCAGATGTAAAGCATTCGTGGAATTTAGAGTTGTTAACGACGACACATTACCCACCGCACACTCTACACCAGCGGACAGGTAAATTTGTACACACCACCACTGCTCAACTCACGGGGAAGTTTGTTATTGTGAGTGAAAAAAGAATTTATTTTGCTGTTAAGAAACGTGATACGATAATTAATGTGAAGATGGACAGATTTCATCATTTTAATAACACATGTTTTATATTTCTAATTAGATGTAAATATATTTACTATCTTTTGGGATGTCATAAAGATGGGCTTGGGGGACGTAGTAGGGGTGGGGGAAGCTAGTGTTCGAGAGATATTTTTTTCTGTTTTAGCCGGAATTTTTTTTGTATCTTCAAACGATGGAAAGATATGGGATGTCATAAAGATGGGCTTGGTGGTCGTAGTAGGGGTGGGGAAAGCTAGTGTTCGAGAGATATTTTTTTCTATTTTAGCCGGAATTTTTTTTGTGCATCTTCAAACGATGGAAAGATATGGTAAGCCGTGTAAAAAAAAAATCAGACTCGCAATATCATTTCGTTTGAAGATAAATTTGGGGAAAATATCAACCATTTCGAAATCCGAATTTAGGGTAAAATTGAAAGGCATTGTAAGTATAATAATCCCAGGCTTTAAACGGCGGATTATAGTAGTCTAAAGAAGCAACTAGACTGTTCTTTTGTGACTAACGAGTTAGGCTAGGTCAAGAAATATGGGGTCAATGGGAGCATAGGGTGGATCAGGAATATGATACAATGATAATGCAGTTAATTGCAGGCCAGACACTGAATATCCCATTTAGGGAAATTAGAACCAAGGCTTTCGATCGTAAAAGGATGTCGGATAAACTTAAGCATTAAATCACCATTCAAAGGGGCATTTATCAGAAAATAAAAATAACGTTCAGGGTCAACGAATGCAGAGATACAATCAGCTAACCCGGCACATAAGAAAGTTAATTATAGCAAAGATAAATTAGGAATAAACTTAGCAAAGGAAGATTCCAAAGGTTTCTTTCAATTATACAAGGTTAACAGTAGAGATAAAATAGGCCCACTCAAAACTATGGACAGAGAGTAGAAAACGATAGTGACACAATGACTAGGATGTTAAATAAGTATTTTCTTTCATTGTTTACACTCAAGAATAATCCAATATACATGAGCAAACCTTGATCTTCAAGGTTAATCAAGATGAGAAATTAGAGGAGATAGCAAGGAGATAGTCAGAAGAAATCGAATTTAATCTAGTAAAGCACTGGGCCTGGCGAGATTTTTCCTAGGATTTGAAGAAATCTAAAGATGTGCTAATTGACCCTCTTTAATGCATATTTTTCCCTTAAGGGGTACGGCGATTTGCTCTCCTGGCCACTGTGCTGACGGCACTCAGCGCCCCGTCTGGCTCCAGCTTGGCATCCTTTTTCTCCTTCTGCCAACCCCTACTTCGTCTTCTGTACCAATTCTCTTTCACCCTGCATCGTCCTTCCATCTACGTTTGTTTGTCGATCTTGGTGTATCAGAGTTGTCCGTCAGGGGGCGTGACTCTTTAGCTGGTCCTGTCTGTGTTGCTAGGTGGGTGCCTGAGCCCCTGTGGCGCTCTTGGGGGTCTTTGCTTCACCAACCGGTAAATTTCCGAGGCTGGTCGACCATTTTTAAAAAGATGGTTGGGTCAGGGGTCGATGGGCTTACCCTCCTGGTTGGGCCGGCACTCATAGTAGGTGTCTCGACGGTAACAAGGAGTAACAAGAAAAGAAAGTACCCTAGGAGACCTTACGGTCCATTCAAAGAGAGTATCTTTGGACTAGCAATCGAGCAGGCACATGGCTGCTCAATTGTTTTGAGTCCCTAAACGGCCGATTTCAAAACTTTGTCTAGTCTTGACTTGAACTGGTCAACAGATTCACTGTTGACAACTTCCCCTGGAAGTGCGTTCCACTTACCGCAGATACTGTAGGTGAAAAAAATTCCACACAGATTGCGGTTGTAACGCTTCAGCTTAAATTTAAGGCCGTGATTGCGCGTTATGTTCTCACTCAGTGTAAAAATATCCCGGTAGTCAACATTGTCGAACCCTCGAAGTATTTTGAAAACTTCGATGAGCTGACCACGCAGTCTACGGGTTTCCAGCGAGAACAGATCTAATTCCCTTAGTCTATCCTCTTAACTTTTATGTCGGATAGAAGAAATCGGTTTGGTTGCCCTAGCAGGTACGCGTTCTAACCTTGCGATGTCCTTTCGAAACGAAGGCCTCTAAAATTGTACGGCATACTCCAGGTGCGGCCAAACGAGGGAGTTGTACAGACAAAGTACTATCTCCTTGTTACGGTATCCAAACTGGCGCTTTATGTAGCCTAACATCCTTTGGGCTTTCTTCTCTGCCTCGATGCACTGTTTGGAGAACTTGAGGTCGCTAGTGATAGTAACACCCTAGTCTTTCTGTGGCCGATATGCATCACTTTGCAATTGTTCACGTTAAAAGGCATTTGCCACGTGTCCGACCACTCCCCAATCTTCCCAAGATCTTCCTGCAGGCGGACAGTATTTCCATCCTTTGCAACGTTCATACCAAGCTTGGTATCGTCGGCAAATTTGTAAATCTTGGCAACCATGTCACCGTCCATGTCGTTGACGTAGATGATAAATAGTAGTGGTTCCAGGACAGAACCTTGAGGCACCCCGCTAGTAACGGGAACCCACTCAACAGGCCGGTCAATTCACTACCAACCGTTGCCGTCTGCGACTTAGCCAGTTCTCGATCCAGGCGGCTACTTTTTCGTCAATGTCCAGCGCTCGCACTTTTCGGAGTAGGCGGGAGTGTAGTACCTTATCAAAGGCTTTCTGAAAGTCTTAGTACACCACATCCACCGCTTTGTCCCGATCGTGCTCACTGAAGACGAAGTGGAAGAATTCCACAAGGTTCGTCCGGCATGACGGTTGCCTTCGGAAGCCGTGCTGGGAACTCCTCAGTAGCAGGTTTGACTCTAAATACGACGTCATTTTGTCCACCATGATGCTTTCCATGAGTTTACCAACTATCGAAGCCAGAGTGATAGGTCGGTAGTTTGACGGATGGCTGGGGTCTCCTTTCTTGAAGATCGGAGTCACCTCCGCCTCAGGCCAGTCTCTAGGAACGCATCCGGTCTGGATTGACATGTTAAAGATAGCGCACAGATGTCGTGATACTTCATCGCACACTTCCTTCAACACCTTGGATAAAAACCCGGCCCGTCCAGGGGACGTATTCGTCTTTAGGTTAGCGATCTTTTTCTTTATTTCTCCTTCGGTGAAGTCCATTGCCTCCAGCTTTTCCCCCGAGTAGGAATCCGTGGGCTCGGGGATGGGACCACACTCTTTAGTAAACACTAAAGAGAAGTAGTGATTAAAAAGGTTAGCATTTTCTGCATTTGAGTAAGTTAATGCACCCTCCTCGTCCACTAAGGGCCAAATCCGACAATGGATAGATTTACGGCTATTTACATAGCTGAAGAACTCCTTGGGATTCTCCATGCAGAGTCTCGCCACTCGGAGTTCCTCAGACCGCTTAGCCACCCTTATGCTGGACTTCACTCTTTTGGCTAGCCTCCGGTCCGCGTCAAAGGCACCCGAGATCTTCGATCGCCGGTACGCATTTCTCTTCTCCCTAAGCAGTTGGCCGATTTCTCGATTAAACCACTTTGGTTGAACAGAAGACCGATGGAGGCATTTCAGAGGGATGCAACTTGATTGAAGACTCATGGACATATTTTCGAAATTGTTCCACGAATCCTCAACCTCTTCGCATACCGCTAGCCTTACATCAGTCAACCCAGCACGAAGGCTTGCCAAGTCTGCTCTTCTCAAGTCAAGTTTCCTTGATTGACTGGCCACAAACCTTACCTTCGGGATCTTGACGCTAAATCTAACAAGCTGGTGATCACTGCCATCGAGCTCTTCGCCCACAGAGACATCCTCAACGATATCATCCTCAGAGGTTAAGACTAAGTCTAGGAGATTGTCTCCTCTCGTTGGTTCTCTGACCCATTGAGTGAGGAACTCGTTGTTGGCCAACTCCAGGAGTAGCGCGCTTTCGCCCTAGGCTGCTCTGGTTTCGCAGTCAACTTGTCTGTTGAAGTCGCCCATAGCGATGCACACTCTGACTTAAACAAGACACCCAGCAGCTGGTACAGTTTCCTGTCCTTCTCAATGGGTAGGGAAGGGGGGCGGTAAAGCAGCAGGGTCCTGAATCTTACAGGACCTATTTCTAGGTCAACGCCTAGGAGCTCGTGATCGGATATAATGTTGGAGTTCGTAAATTTGATTGTTTTCGTGACAGACAACATTACACCGCCAGCCTCTCTGTCTGGCCTATCTTTATGGAAGAGTTGGTAGCCAGGAACCGTGAATTCGCCTTCAAAGTCTCGGTTTGAGGTTTTTATTCACGATTCTGTTATGGCTACCATTTCGGGTTCTTCCGTCGCTACGAGGCCACGAAGCTCAGGAAACCTGTACTTGATTGACCTCGCATTGAACAGAAGAACTTTCAGGGAGTCCCCGTCTGTAGGACTCCCTACGCTCTTCCGTTTCCCGGCTTGTTTGTTGGCGATGAGGCAACCCTCTTTGCGACCTCTGAGAAGGTCGTTCCTGAATTGACACGGGCGTACTGGCGTGCGTCCGCCCTCACTCTGGGCTGGATACTCGTTTAGGTCCTCTCTAGGACATCCTGGATGATGTTCGACAGAAAGGCCTTTCCTTTAAAGGAAAGATGTACCCCATTCCTTTGTTAGAAATCATTTCTTAAAAAAAGGTGCGGTACGGGTCAACAAAAAGACCCCCTCTGCCGTACACAAATCTGCCAGGCGCCGGTTTAAAGACACATTCTGGGAGTGAGTGGTCCATGTTGGACCTCTCCTCGAGAGCATCCTGACTACCACACGCTTGCGGGTTTTCAGCCCACAGTCGTCCACGGCATCCATAACCGTGTAGAGGATTTTATCTGTAGGGCCTATCCTACCTACTCTCAGGTAGAGGTCGTTTCCACTGACCATCAGAGCAACGACTGAGCTCTCAGAAATCTGTGATTTTCTCAGCCTCTACTCTGATGTGGTGGTTACCACCTCCTGTCAGGCAGCTTAGCTTCACACTAGTGCGAAGGCGGGCCGCTAGCAGGGACTGCAGGCCCCGTGCTTGAGAATCACCAATAAGGGTGACTCTTGCACATTTGTCTGCAGGCGACTTAGTCTTTCCTCTCGGAAGCGACTTGCCACTTTTCTCTTGTATATCTACATTTTTCATTTTCTTCTTCTTCTTCTTATTTTTCTTTTCCTTATTTGTTTTGTCTTCTTCCGTTTCTCTGTTCTCTTCTTCTCTTTCTACTTTCCCTTGCGCCCCAGTAACGCTCGAATCCTCTACACTGGGGTGAGCTGCATTAAGGTCGTTTTTCTTCTTTTTATTCTTTTTGTTCTTTTCATTTGCTTCTCTGCATGGCTGAAGTGGGACTGCCAATGCAGTTTTACCTCCTTGAGCTGAAGTCACATCGGCGGAACCACCCAAGTCGGTGGGACATTCGTCTCGAACTTGAGCTGACTGGGCCTCTAGTTTAGAGGCTAGCTCTAGGATTTTTTCCTCGAGACGCTGAATCTAAAGCGCGTTCTGCGTTTCTAGGGTCTGTATTCTACTTTCCAGTGCCCTAGATTTTTCTTCAAAGGTTGTGAAGAGATCCTTGAGTTCATTGCAGTATGTCACTGCCTCTCGGACCTCTCATTTAAGGATGCAGTCGGTGCATATACTTCCAAGGTGGCATTTCGAAAAACATATTTCCAGGAAGTCAACGCACCACTTATCCTTCTGGCATATCGCATATGTATATTTGAGTGCAGATGGACCTTTTTTCCCCTTTCATTTTTAACACTTTCTCTCTTTCAAAACTTTGCGACCAATCAATAGAAAAAATGGGGTTGGTGAGTTCTCCCCGCGTGAGTCGCTCCCGCCTATCGATCAGAGACGTTTCGGATCTTTCAGAAGGCACGCTCCATGTGCTGCTGTTTTCCCATCGAGTCGTCAAGCCTCGGCGTGCCGTGGCTCCCAACCAAGCAGCACAGACGGTCCCCGAAAGGGCCATCGATTTGTCACCAGGTGAACAACAACAAGGCACGCCCCGTACTAAACTCCTACTAGTTCCCATCGGACGTCCAAGATCTCGGAGCAGCGTTCATTGGATATCCCACCACACCAAGAAACTCGACCCAAGGCTTTTTGTTGGCCTGGCAACCAACATGGGAACAAAGGGCCGTCACCACAGACCAATGCTACCAGAGGCATTCGTCAACGGTCACTGGGAATGGTCAATAATTATGCGCAAGGAAAGGCGTTAACGGGGCACTACCCTCATCCCATTCATCGTGCCCCAACGCCTAAGACTCTTCAAGTCCTAGTCTCTCGCAATCAGTGAGCGTCGATTGGCGTTGTTTATAGATGTTCCAAAGCCTCTTTTCTAAAGCGTGAGGTAGCTGCCAGGTCCTTATATGTAGATAGATGAAAAAAGGGTAAGACTGACATAATAGGTATAGGGGTTGTTTTTTTTGTTGCTTTTTTCGTTTTGTATAAGTAGAAGAAATAGGCTTAATGTGATAAAAAGAGGAAGGATAGAGTAGGATAAAGAAAGCCCAATAAAGACGCACTTAGTCTGGAACCTAATTTCCAACCAAATCAACAAGGGAACCTCTGCCGACATAGATCAAAAAGTCAAGGGTACGCACAAGCTCTCTTCCCGCGACAAGGGAGCGTCACCTCTCTCTACTTTCTTTATGAGTGACTGCTTTGCGCGAGTTCGCACCCACTTTTATACTCTACTTCATATGGGTAATAATAAAAATTTCTCTCCTAGGGTTCTCGTACTACGCCTGCCAATAACTCCTCTTTTCCGCACTTGTTAGAATCATCGTAGAAGAGATGGATCCTGATTTCGATTATCGTCGTTTCCTGGTGCCGAATTCCAGTTCAGGGTCTCCGCTTTCTAACTTGGACGCGTTTGATTTTAATGAGGAGTTTAAGACCCGTTGAATTCCGCATCACCGTATGTGGGCCCGTGGTAGTGGCAATTTAGTCGTTGAGGTATCTTCGCGAGAGCAGTGTGGTGCCGTGCGGGATTTGTCCTCCATTTCGGAGGTCTCTGTTTTGGTTGTGCCCCACCCTCGCCTTAATTTTGTTAAGGGAGTCATATGTTCCAACGAATTATTGCAATATAATGTTTCGAGACTAAAAGATAAACTTTCGTCCCAGAGGTTTACGAACGTTTATAGAGTTTCCTAGTCTGTTGGTCCCGCTAAGGTTCCTACGAGTACGCTCATCGTTACCTTTGAGCGTCAGGATCTGCCCCAGTTTGTTCATGCTGGTTATCTTCCTGTCCCTGTGTCCCGTTATGTCGAGCTACCCAGACGTTGTTTTAATTGCCACCAGTTTGGCCATATAAGCAGCAATTGAAGGCAGGCTCGTCGTTGTGTGGCTTGTGAGTTGGCGTATCATGGCCCCTCTTTTGTGAATCATGAATGTTGCGCTAATTGTGTAGGTTCCCATAGCATGGCTTCCCGTTCTTGTCCCGTATTCCTTTTTTGAGAAGGGGCTTCTGGCTCTTCGGGACTCCCTCAGGCGTCACTTCCGTGAGGGCCCCCGTAAGGGGCGCGGCGATTTGCCATCCTGGCCGCCGTGCTGACGGGATCCAGCACTCCGTCCGGCCCCAGCTTAGCCTCTCTTCCTTCCTTCCTTCAGATAGCCCGATTTCTCCCCTACCTCGTCGCTTTTCATACAACCTCTCCCACAACTTTCTCTGGTCAGCCTCTAATTTCACAGGGTAGAATGCTGACCTTCTTCTCAAGCCAACCACCCCGGATCGGGGCTGGGGGGGGGGGGGGACATTGTTCCCTAACCCCTGAGCTCCGGTTCGGGATGGGTTTTTTTTAACAACCTGCTTCATCCCCACCCACATCTTCCTCACATCCCTTTTCCTCTCCTCTTCACAACCTATATTTTTTACGCCGTGTCCAAGGTGGAGCCGCCATGCCGAAGGACTGCCAGGCCACCAGGCGGGAGGGGTGGTCCCGAATGGCGGCGCCTGGCTCTGCCGGGCTTGTAAGCACCTCTCGCAGTGCGGGCAACTGCGAGAGGTGATGAGCTATTGCGTCCCGTAATCAAAAGAGGGTCACCATGCCCATGAATGAAAAAAAACAACAAAAAACCCAACCCCCAACCCCCAACTTCCCCAAGAAAATCGACGGAGCCGCCCTCGGGCAGCTCCACCGAGAAAATGGAGGTCCCCCCCTTGTGCTTGCGCAAGGGACCCTCCATAATTCTTTAACCGGAGAGGAGGCTTACTCCTCTCCTACGCCTACGGGTGTAGGGGACTCCCCCTCACCCCCTTCTCTGGAGGTGCTCTCGGGCACCTCCCTATCTCCAGCGGCAGTCCCTCCTTTGCTTTCTAAGGGGACTGCCAAGAAAGCCAGCAGGCAGCCCATTGCCGACCGCCCCTTGTACAAGCGGCTCGGTAGGGCAAACCCTCTTAGGGGGAGAGGGAAGCCAGGCCCCTTCGGTCGCTTCCCTCAAAAGACCTGCTGGCAAGAATTTTAAACCTTGCTGGGGTCAAGGCCTGTGCCTCCCCACACCACCTGACTAGTGACAATACTGCCAAGGGGACCTGCGATGTCCTGGGAGGGGATGGCCAACTGGAGGCCCCTCCTGTGATAGACATGGTCCTTGAGGAGACCCAGCCTCAGACGGTAGGGCCTTCCATGGGGGGGATAACGGGCTCGGCGCCAAGCACCGAACCCGAATCCGCCCCTATGCAAGGTCCTCCTCAGATGGCTGAGGGCTCCGAGGCAATAAAAGGAGGGGAGGGATCTCCTCCGACAGGTGCCCCTACGACAACCAGGACCTTCTCCATTTCGGAGAGGGACCTGGCTGAGGCTGGTCCATCTGGCCTGGGGACTTCTGCCGGCGGAGGTGAAAAGCGGGTTCATTCCCCGCCCTCCTCTCCGAAAAAGAAAAAGAAAAAGACTAAAAAGACAAAAAAGACTCGGGGCTCCTCTCCATCCGCGGGGGCTGCGGGGACGGATGGGTCTGCTGCCACTCTGGCAAGCGCTTAAGCCAAGATCGGCACATCCACCCCCTCTGCCCCCCCGGTTGTGGAGCCCCTGACAAAGAAGACTAATACCAAGAGTGCACAGGGCGGAGCCTCAATGACATCGGGGCCCCTCATTCAGAGGTTACCTGGCGTTTTCGAGCCCGCTGGCTTCAAACGCTTCCTCGTTATTCGCTCCACTGATGGCACCATGTTGTCCAAGGGCAACATGATCCATCAGAGGAGAGGATTAGCTAGTGCAATTGGTAGAGAGCCGAAGGTAACCCGTTTCTCGGACGGGAGCCTTCTGGCGAATGCGGCGAATCCCGCCGAGGCGGCCAAGATTAGTGCTCTTCGGACACTTCATGGCACCCCGGTGAGTGTGACGCCACACTCTACCATGAACTTTGTGAAAGGAGTAGTTTATGCGAGGGAACTCGTTGACTACTCCATTGAGGACATCACCTTAGAGCTGGCCGACCATGGGGCGGTCAAGGTCGAACGTGTGATGAGAAAACAGGGAGGGGCCTCGAGACCCACCCCTACACTCTTCGTCACGTTCGACTGTGACAAGCTTCCTGAGTCGGTGCGTGCCGGTTGGTACCGCTACCGCGTGAAGGCATTCGTGCCACTGCCGCGGCGGTGCTATTACTGTCACCGCTTCGGCCATACGAATCGCTCATGTAGACGTGCAAAGTCGGGGTCACCCGAAGTCTGTGTAAATTGCTCCAAGGTCGCACACGATAAGTCCAAATCGTGTGTGGCCAAGTGTGTCAATTGCGGAGAGCCGCACCCTGCTTCTTCGAAGCAATGTGGTGCATATCTCCTTGAGAAAGAAATCCTGGCCGTTCAGGCCCAGGATCGACTCTCATTCCGCGAGGCAAAGGACTTGGTCCTGGCGCGCCCGGCTCTGCCTGGGACGTCATATGCCTCAATAGTTAGGAAGGCACCCTCTGCTCCTGGCCCATCCAGGCCAACGAGCACGGTTGTTTCCGCGCCCATTCGGAGCCCTTCTGCGGGCTCTACCCAACCCGGGCGCTCCCCTGGTAAAGCTGGCGGCAAAAAGGGTTCATACCCTGCCCCGGCTAAAACCAGGGCTCCCCCCTCCTCCCCCAGCGTGACCGTTTCTCGTAAGGCGAAACAGCCACGCGCCTCCACCGAGTCGTTAGACTCACAGGAGGCAACACCCCTGAAGATGGTCGCTAGGCCATCTTCCGGGGTTCCTAAAGCTGTCCCCCGAAAGGAGGACAGCAACAAAGGAGCTTCGGCTCCTTCGCCCACGCCCCGAGGTGGAGCGAGTTGCTCGGAGACGGTGGTTCCTCGAAAAGAGGGCCCCCCGCCTCCGAAGCCGCAACGCCCGCCTAAGGTTTCGAGGCTGAGGCAGGAAAAGACTCGCATGGCGAGCCCAACCTCCCCCAATAAGTCCTCGAAGGCGACAGCGCCTTCAGCGCTTTGTCCGGCCAACAGCGCCCGGGGTTCTGCCCCCGGGAAGCGTACGGCCATTCCCGTGAGGGTCTTCAATTCGAGGAGGGCCCCCGCGTCTCCTCCGAGCTAGGCCTGGAGGGCATATTCCTTCAATGGAATTGCCGTGGACTCCGGGCCAACTGGGAGGAGCTGCGGAGGCTCGTCTCGTCCCGTTCCCCGTTAGCTATTTTTTTGCAAGAGACCTTGCTAGGTGCGTGCCCCCTCCCTGCCCTCCCGGGGTATAAGGGTCTTGCGACCCCACCACCGCGGGATGGCCGGGCTGGGGGATGCGCAGTTTACACCCGGTATGATGTCTCCGTTCTTCCTTTCTCTTTAGATACCTCCCTTCAGGCAGTGGCTGTGCAGCTGCACCTGGATAGGAGGTATACTATCACTTCTGCGTACATTCCACCGTCAGCTGACTTCGACGCGGGGGACTTCCGCCGCGTCGTGGCACGGTTGCCGAGGCCCTATCTCTTGCTTGGAGATCTGAACGGCAGGCATTCTCTCTGGGGAGATTACTCCATAAATCCCAGGGGACAAGTCCTTGCCGATCTGATCGAAGAGCTTGAGATGGGTGTCCTAAACGTGGATGAGTTTACGCATCACTGTCCGAGAACCGCTTCATTTTCTTGCCTTGACCTATCTTTGTGCTCTTCGGATGCACAGCCTGATTTTGATTGGGGGGTGGTCGATGACCTCCATGGTAGTGATCACTTTCCCATTCAAATATCATTTTCAGGGCAACTGCCGCCTGAGAGACCACCTCGGTGGTGCTTGGCGCGGGCGCGGTGGCCTGCATTTCAGGAAATGACTGAATTCTCTATCTCAGTCGAGGAGTTTAGGTCGGTAGATGAGGCCGTTGAGTTCTTCTCCGGCAACCTCATCGCCGTGGGCCTGACTACTATTCCTAGGACGTCTGGCCGTTTTGCACGCCGACCACTCCCATGGTGGTCGGCCGAGTGTGAGACGGCCCTCAAACAGAAGCGTTATGCCTACATGCGCTATAAGCGCAGCCCGAACGATTTCACTGTCGCTGAATTTCGTCGGGCTAGGGCTAGGTTCCGGTATATTTCGAAGCACGCCCGCCGCTCTTCTTGGCGGGCATACGTGTCTTCACTTAACGGGAAGACCCCTTTAGCTGAGGTGTGGAAGCGAGTCAAAAGGATTCGGGGCAAGTTCTCGCAGGACCCCCCTCCCGTTCTCCAGGAGAATGGGACCGCAATCTCAGACCCCGCGTCCGTGGCGGAATCCTTAGTGACCGCTTTTTCCGCATTCTCTAGCCGTGATGCTGCTCCGCCAGCATTCAATGCACGTCGTGATGTCGCGGAAGGCCGCCGGCTGGACTTTACCTCCAGTGGCGAAGAATCCTTCAACGACAAGTTTACTGTGAGTGAGTTGCGTTCCGCTCTCGCTTCGTGCGCGGACACCGCCCATGGTCCGGACGATGTCCCGTACGCCATGCTTTGACACCTGGGTGAGCGAGGCATGGCCTTTCTGTTAGATCTGTTCAACAGGATCTGGGTGGAAGGTCTTCTCCCAGACTCCTGGCGAATCGCTACTGTGCTCGCCTTTCGCAAACCGGGGAGAGATCACTCTACTCCGACCGGTTTCCGCCCAATCTCTCTAACCTCTTGCGTGTGCAAGTTGATGGAGAAATTGGTAAACGTTAGATTAGCTTTTTTCCTGGACAGCGGAGGCCATCTGTCTTCCGCACAGTGCGGCTTCCGCAAGTTCCACTCCACGTCGGATGCTCTGCTCCGACTGGAAAATGCCGTCTGCGAGGCTTTCCTTCGTAGACAGCACTACGCCACGGTGTTTTTCGATCTGGAGAAGGCCTATGATACCGCATGGCGATACAGTATCATTGAGACTCTCTACACGATGGGGGCGAGGGGACGCCTCCCAATGTTTATATCTGAATTTTTGCGAGATCGTCGATTCCGCGTACGGGTGGGGGGAGCTCTCTCCGGCCCAAAGGAGCAGGAAGAGGGTGTCCCGCAGGGAAGTGTCCTCAGTGTCACACTCTTTGCCCTGAGCATCAACGGCATCACCTCGGTGCTGCCGGAAGATGTTCTCGCTACGCTCTACGTGGACGACCTTTCGATCTCTTTTCGGGCGGCCCAGATGCCAACTCTGGAGCGTCGACTCCAACAGGCATTGAACCGCGTCTCTCGCTATGCCGAAGCGCACAGGTTTCGGTTTTCTTTGGCCAAGACTAAGGTGGTGCACTTCTGCCGCCATCCACGGCTTCACCCCGACCCAGATTTGTTTCTTAATGGGGTGCGCCTGGATGTGGTTGAGTCGCACCGTTTCCTTGGTCTTGTATTCGACCGACGCCTCACCTGGGAGGCTCATATTCGCAGCCTTAGGGTCTCTTGTACCCGCGCCATGGACATTCTCCGTTCCGTGACGTTCAGCGCTTGGGGCGCTGATAGGGCTACCGCCTTACTTTTTTATCGATCCTTTGTTCGCTCGAAGCTCGACTACGGATGCGAGTTTTATGCATCCGCAGCCGAGCGTTTATTGCGGAAGGTGGATTCGATCCACCACACCGGCCTTCGCCTTGCGACCGGTGCCTTCCGCACTTCCCCCATTGAGAGCCTGTTGGTCGATGCTGGGGAGATGCCACTCGCTCTGCGCCGCGTGCAGTGCATCACTCGCCTGTACGCGCGAGCCCGGCGCCTCCCTCAGTCGCCAACAGCTCTCACTGCATCCGCAGCTGATCTCGATGGTGCCTATGCCGCCGAGAGACGCCAGTCATACCCTAAGCCCTTTGGGTTTAGGGCCAGGAAACTCCTTCGAGAGGTAGATATAGCTCTCGGGCCGGTGGCGCCCCTGGTTCTGCCCAGGACGCCACCCTGGAGGGTACCACATTTGGCTATTTGTCGCCACGCCTCTGCTCCCAAAGCTTGTACTGCGCCGGGAGTATTGCGTTCGACCTTTTTGGAGCACACATCGTGTCACGCTGGAACCGTGCCAGTGTATACGGATGGCTCCAAGTCCCAAGAGGGGGTCGGCTTCCACGCCGTATCCCCTCTGTTTGAAGTCAGCGGGGCTCTACCAGGCGCTGCGTTTGTCTTCACGGCCGAGCTAGTGGCAATACACCACTCGGTACGGGAGATTACGCGACGTGCCTGGTTCGGAGACCGGATTGTGATCTATTGCGACTCACAAAGCGCCCTGAGTGCTCTCGGGGCATTGGAATCTCCGCATCCCCTGGTTCGCGATATCCGTGACGCCACGGTTTTGGCGAGCCGGGCAGATGTCGAGATTATCTTCTGCTGGGTTCCTGGACATGTGGGAATTGCGGGGAATGAGCGCGCCGATGAGGGCGCCAAAGAGTCCGCGAGGACTCTGCGACCGGACCAGCGTTTCGCTCTCCCTCACACCGACTACATGGCAGGAATACGGGCAGCTCTTCGGACTGCTTGGCAAAGAAGATGGGAGACGGTCGAAGGGAACTTAAAGTTGCGTGCCATTGCGCCGCGACTGTTCCCATGGACCTATCCCCCAATGCCGCGGCGGCTTCAGGTTGCTTTCTGTCGTCTCCGAATCGGACACACTCGTGTGACGCATCGCTATCTGGTGGAGCACTCGCCTGCGCCCTATTGCAACGACTGCGTCGTTCCCCAGACTGTTCGGCACATTCTTGTCGAATGTCCCAGTCTGGGTGATCTTCGCGCACGACACCTGTCCCGGTACCGGGATGGGCGGGGTCGCTACCGCCTGTCCCTTGTACTCGGGACGAGTGCGTGCACTTTGACTGGTGGACTTGCTAACTTTTTGGGGGAGGCCGGCCTTCTCCCTTTTTTTTAACCAGGCTTAATTTTTGTTGTTGTTTTTGTTGTTGTCGTTGTTTTTGTTATTGTTTTGTTATTGTTATTTCTTTTTTGTTGTTCCCTGTTCCATTTTTTGAAGTAGCCTAGAACTAGGCTGTTTGTTTACGGCGACTTATGCCTAAGTCGGCAGTCGCCAGATAGCCCCTTAAATAAAAAAAAAAAAAAAAAATCCGTGAGGGCCTCCGTAGGGTGCGGGTGCAGCTCGCCCCCTCTGGCCGTCTCTTCTCTGACGTTCTCTTGGATGCGGCGTGCGCCGTCCTGTTCCCTGTCGTTTGACTCCTCCTTTGTCTCCTTGAGGTTCCTCGTTTGCTCCTTCTCCCCTGCTGTTGGTCCCTCCTTGCGGTTCCTTCGTTGCGCCCTTTCCCTTGTCATTGGTCGCGTCCCGTGTGCCTCCATCTGTCGCAGACCGTGAGACCGAACGAGCTGAGACGCTGGATGATATCTGGCAATTCCTCCAGGCGTCTGACCCTTCTGCTCCTCCCATTTCTTTGCCTCAGCGCAAACGGAAGGGTTCTCCATCACCATATTCGGAGTCCAATAACGCTGCCTCTGATGAGGCAGGTTTGGCCCCTGAGTTGGTTGCTGAGGCGTCCTCTGTTTTTATGTCTTCTCCTTCCCGGTCTTCGCTGGCCTCTCCCTTGCCTCCTCCCCATGTTTCTTCATCTCCTTCTGAACCTGTTCCCTCCTCACTCTCTGACCCTGTTCCTTCCTCTCTTTCTGATCATATTCCCTTCCTCCCCTCTGACCCTGTTTCCTTTTCAACCTCTTGTTCCATGTTCCATTTTTGTTCCATCTTCTTCGCATCTTAGTTCTCGTCTATCTCTGCTCGATCTCCTTTTCCATCTGAGCCACGAGCCCTCCAAGTTTGGGGTTCGGTCCGGCTCTCAGCTGTTGCCTCCAGCCGTTCACGCTTCTAAGTCTGTGTGGGGTGCGTCTCCGGCTCATCGCAATTTTTCGCTTGCCCTTTCTTGGCCTTTTAATAGTCGGGAACCTTTGACGATCTTTGTCACTAGAATTCCGACGTTGGTATCGAAACCATAGTAATGTCTGTCATCCTACAGACGAATTTTCAAGGGTTTCTCCCCAAGTTGGAAGAACTCCAGCTATTGCTTTCTAGCGTTCGGCCCTCCGTGGTCTGTTTGCGCGGAAATAAGGTTGCGGCTCGCCCCTTCCCGGCAATTCCGCACTTCCGGGTGTTTAATTCCATCACCCCAGCCGGGCGCTTGTCCCATGGTGGTGCTTTGCTTTAAATTTCCTCTTCGCTATTCTCTGCCCCAATTCCCGTCCGTACTGCCTTGCAGGCTGTTGCTGCCAGGGTGTTTACTTCTAAGCTTTCAACTGTTTGTTCTGTATACATCCCCCCGGATTTTAGTTTGAGACGGTCTAACCTTGTAGAACTCACAAGTCAGTTACCTACCCCGTTTTTATTACTTGGTGATTTTAATGCTCGCCACCCATTTTGGGGTGATACTGCCCGTAATCCCCGGGGTAGAGTGGTTGAGTCCCTCTAATTATCCGATTCCTTTTGTGTTTTAAATTCCGGCGACTTTACTTCTTACCATGTTCAAACAGATTCGTTTAGTGCTGTAGACTTGTCCTTATCTTCGCCCGACTCTTTCCTTGACTTCCCATGGTCGATTAGGAATGACCTTTACCAAAAGGACGGAGTGCACCTTTCATTCAAGGGAAAGGCTGTACTCTGTAACTTAATCCAGGATATCGTAGAGCGGATGCAGAGGAGCGTCCGACCCAGAGTGAAGGCAGACATAAGACAGTATGCCCGTGACACTCCTGGAACGACGTTCTTAGATGAGGCAAAGAGGGGTTCTGCCACACAGAATAGGCCGGGAAACGAAAGAGCGTAGGGAGTCCTACACTGGGGGACTCCCTAAAAGTTCTTTTGTTTAACGCGAGGTCATTTAGGAATAAGTTTCTTGAGCTCCGTGGCCTCGTAGCAACAGAGGAACCTAAGATGGTAGCCAAAAAAGAGACGTGGATTAAAACCTCAAGCCGACATTTTGAAGGTGAATTCACGATTCCCGGTTACCAGCTCTTCCAGAAAGATAGGCCAGACAGAGAGGGTGGCAGGGTGATGTTGTATGTCAAAGATACTCTCAACTCGACGGATTGCAACATCGTATCCGACCATGCACTACTAGGCGTTGACCTAGAGATAGGTCCTGCCAAATACAGGACCCTGGTGCTTTATAGACCTCCTGCCCAACTCGTTGAAAAGGACAGAGATCTGTACCAGCTACTAGGAGAACTTGTCGAAGACAGAGTGTGTATCGTCATGGGTGATTTCAACACACAAGTTTACTAGGAAACCAGAGAACCCTGTGGCGAGAGAGAACGCACTACTCCTGGTGTTCACGAACAACGAGTTCCTCACTCAATGGGTGAGAGAGCCAACGAGAAGAGACAATATCCTCGACTTGGTTTTCACCTCTGAGGATGACATCGTTGAGGACCTCTCTGTTGGCGAAGAGCTCGGTGGCAGTGACCACCGACTAATTAGATTTGTAGTCAAATTCCCCAGGGCAGAGCATGCAACTAGTAAATCAAGGAAACTCGATTTGAGAAGAGCAGACTTTGCAGGTCTACGCGCGGGACTGATTGACGCGAGGCTAGAAGAGTGCGAGGCTGTTGAAGACTCTTGGAACAGTTTCAAAACCACAATCATGAGTCTTCAATCGCGTTTCATCCCTCTGAAATGCCCCCGTCGGTCCTTTGTTCAACCAAAGTGGTTTAATCGAGAAATCAGGCAACTGCTTAGGGAGAAGAGAAATGTGTACTGGCAATCGAAGATCTCGGGTGACTTTGACGAATGCAGAGGCTAGCCAGGAGAGTGAAGTCCAGCATACGGCAGCTAAGCGGTCTGAGGAACTCCGAGTGGCGAGACTCTGTAAAGAGAATCCCAAGGAGTTTTTTTGATATGTGAACAGCCGTAAACCAATCCGTTGAACGATTGGCCCTTTGAGGAATGAGGAGGGAAAATTAAAGCATTCAGATGCAGAAAATGCTAACCTCTTGAACGACTACTTCTCTTCAGTGTTTACTGAAGAGTGTGGTCCCATTCCCTAGCCGACGGATTCCTACCCAGGGGAAAAGCTGGAGGCAATGGACTTCACCGAAGGAGAAATAAAGAAAAAGATCGCTGACCTAAAGACGAATAAGTTGCCTGGACCGGACGGGTTTCTACCTAAAGTGTTGAAGGAAGTGTGCGATGAAGTATCACGACATCTGTGCGCTATCTTTAACATGTCAATCCGGATCAAATGCGTTCCTAGAGAGTGGCGTGAGGCGGAGGTGACTCCTATCTTCAAGAAAGAAGACCCTAACCAACCGTCGAACTACCGACCTATCAGTCTGACTTCGATAGTTCGATAGTCGGCAAACTCATGGAAAGCATCATCGTGGAAAAAGTGACGTCGTATTTAAAGTCGAACCTGCTGCTGAGGAGTTCCCAGCACGGCTTCCGAAGGCAACGGTCATGCCTGATGAACCTTGAGGAATTCTTTCACTTCGTTTTCAGTGAGCACGATCGGGACAAGGCGGTGGATGTGGTCTACCTAGACTTTCAGAAAGCTTTTGATAAGGTACCACACCGCCGCCTTCTCCGGAAAGTGGGAGCGCTTGGCATAGATGGAGAGGGAGCCGGCTAGATCGGGAACTGGCTAAGTGGCAGACGTCAACGGGTGGTGGTGAATGGACAGTCTTCTGAGTGGGTGCCCGTTACTAGCGGGGTGCCTCAAGGTTCTGTCCTGGGACCACTACTATTCATCATCTACGTCAACGACATGGATGGCGACATGGTTGCCAAGATTTCCAAATCTGCCGACGATACCAAGCTTAGTATGAACGTTGCAAAGGATGGAAATACTGCACGCCTGCAGGAAGATCTTGGGGAGATTGGGGAGGGGTCTGATACGTGGCAAATGCCTTTTAACGTGAGGAAATGCAAAGTGATGCATATATGCCACAGAAACCTCCAATCTCGGTATATCCTTAAGGGCACTGCTATTGAATCCACCGACACTGAGAAGGACTTGGGTGTAACAATCACTATTGACCTCAAGTTCTCGAAATAGTGCATTGAGGCGGAGAAAAGGCCCAAAGGATGCTAGGCTATATTAAGCTCCAGTTTGGTTATCGGAACCACGAGATTGTACTGTGCCTGTACAACTCACTTGTCCGACCACACCTGAAGTATGCTGTACAATTTTGAAGTCCTTCATTGAGAAAGGACATCGCGAGATTGGAACGCGTACAAGCCAGGGCAACCAAACTGATTTCTTCTATCCGACATAAAAGCTATGAAGATAGACTAAGGGAATTAGATCTGTTGTCGCTTGAAACCCGTAGACTGCGTGGTCAGCTCATCGAAGTATTCCAAAATACTTCGAGGGTTTGACAATGTTGACTACCAGGATATTTTCACACTGAGTGAGAACAGAACGCGCAATCACGGCTTCAAACTTGAACTGAAGCGTTACAACCGCAATCTGTGCGGAAATTTTTTCACCTACAGTATCTGCGTTATGTGGAACGCACTTCCAGTGAAAGTTGTCAACAGTGAATCTGTTGACCAGTTCAAGTCAAGACAAGGTCTTGAAAAGTGGCCGTTTAGGGACTCAAAACAATTGAGCAGCCATGTCCCCACTCGATTGCTAGTCCAAAGGTACCCTCCTTGAATGGACCGTAATGTCTCCTAGGGTTCCTTCTTTCCTTGTTGTCACTCCTTGTTGTTACCTTTCCAGGAGTGATCAATTCCCGATAATCCTGTCGGCCGCCCTTTCTTGCCCGTGCCTTTTCCTCCCTCCTAGTTGGGATCTGCGGTGAGAAATTGGGTTGGGCTCCGGGAGGCTTCCTTTATTGATGCCTCCCGGGTTTCCTTCGATACCGTAGACTCAGCGCTCTCATATTTTAGAGGTTGCTGAGCACTTCGTTCCGCGGATTTGCACTGTTGCGGGGCGCTTCACCGTCCCCTGGTAGTCAAAAGATTGCGCGTTAGCTATTTCTGTCTATCAGTTGTCCCATTCCCGTTATAGGCCGAACCTGACCGTCTCGAATAGGGTCGATCCGAACCGACCTCTTGCTATCCGCCAAAGGACCTTCCGTCGTGCCCGCCGAGAGTCTTGGCGCTGGTATGTATCTTCCATTTGTTCGTCCAAGCCACTGACTCGGATTTGGAAGCGGGTCAATCAGATTCGTGGTTGCTACGCTGGTCATACATCCCCACTCTGGACATCGAAGACTCACTTGTGTTCGATGACTGGTTGGTCAGCGAAGCTTTTGCTTACCATTTTGCTTTGGTGAGTAGCGCTGGTAGCTATCCTCGACGGTTCCTTGATCATAAGGTCGCCATAGAATCTCGCCTTTTAGATTTTACCACCTGCGCAACCTACTCTTATAATGCTCTTTTCTGTTTATGAGCTGCGAGATGCCTTGTCTCAATGTGGCTCTACCTATCCCGGTGATGATTGCATCCACTACGACTTTCTTCATCGTCTCCATTTCCACTCAGTTATATTTGGATGACCTCTACAACTTGCTTTGGGTCAAAGGAATCTATCCAACCTCCTGGCGTGTGGGGGTTGTTCTACCCTTTCCCAAGCCCGGTAGGGACGGTTTAGGCCCCAGTCACTATCGCCCGATTGCTCTTACGAGCTGCCTCAGTAAATTTTCCAAGAAGATGGTCCAAGTTTGCCTCACTTGGTTTACGAGTCCAACTTGCTCCTTTCTCCATTTCAGTGCGGTTTTCGCAGCGGTCGTAGTATTCTTGACCACCTCATCCGTTTGGAAGACTCCGTTTTACAGGCCTTGTCCTCCAGGCATCAGGTGTTAGTGGTGTTCTTAGACATTCAGAAGGCCTACGATACCACTTGGAGATATGGTGTTTTTTATCGGTTTTTATTCAAGAATTGTTATCGTCCCGTAATTTTAAGGACCGTATTGGGAATGCTTTCTCAGGCTTGCAGATTCAAGAGGAGGGCGTTCCCCAAGGGTGTATTGCGCCGTTGCCATTAATAGACTGGTGTTCACTCTTCCGGAGGGGGTTTTGTCTTCCCTCTTTGTGGATGACTTGGCGTTGTTTTGTTCATCTCCCGCTTGCCTTCTGAAGCCCGTCGATTACAGCTGGCAATTGATGCCGTGTCGGGTTATGCTGTCTCAAAGGGTTTCCGTTTTTCGGTCATCAAAATCAAGACTATGAATTTTTAGCGGGGTCGTGGTGTCCTTGGTCCCCCTTCCCTCTTCTTGGATGGCACGGTGATTTAATATGACCCTGTTCGTTCGCTTGAGGCCGTCTTAGTAGTGGAGCTTTTCGCACCTCTCCTATCCCTAGCCTCTTTGTTGAGGGTGGCGTGCTTCCCTTGCAATACCACTGGCTGTAAGTGTGCCTACGATTCCTGTTTATTGTTCAGCAATATCTTTCATCCCCAGTCCATGAGTGCCTTTTTGCCCCGTCCTCTTAGGCATCTTTTGATCGGTGGCCATCTCTACCCCGGCCTGTGGGGGTGCGAGTTAGGGACAATCTCTCCTCCTTGGGTGTTTCCAGGCTGTTGGCCCTCAAATTTCCGGCGTTTCGTGTTGGAGCGTCCACCCTCTTGAGGTTTGTACTGTTCTTTGGCATTCGAGAAAGGGTCGCTGAGCCTCGTCTATTAGAGTGCCTGTTTCTTGAACATGCGTGTTCTCATGCTCACCAACGTCCTTGAATCTTCAGATTTTATTGTTTTTAGCGATTCCCGGCCTGCTTTGGAGGCAGTTGGTTCTTTTACGTCCACACACCCTTTGGTTTTACAGATTCGCTCCTGGCTGATCACGAATTATTCCCGTTACAGGGTGGCGTTCTGTTGGGCTCCGGCTCATGTTGAGGTCGCGGACAACGAGGTGACTGATCGGCTGTCCCGCTCGGCCACCCTCGAGGTGCCGGATGCAGCCCCTCTGCCTTTTAGTGATTCCTACCTCGTAATCAGGGCGTATATCTATTGTTTGTGGCAGAGAGAATGGGATTCGTTCCCCTCTTCTAAGCTGTCCCTTATTAAACGCTCTGTATGTTTCTGGTCCTCTAGCTCTCAGCCACTCCGGTCTTGGGAGGTTGCTCTTTGCAGGTTGCGAATTGGGCATACGCGACTCACTCATGGTTATTTAGTTTCGGGTGGAGGCCGAGTTGCCCTTGGTTGTCTCTTTTGCGGTGGTGAGCTGTCTGTGGCTCACATTTAAGTACTTTCTCCCCGCCTTGCTTCTTTTCGAAATTCTTGCTTCCCTACCATTTTTGGCGTCGCCTTCCCTGCTTGCCATCGCTTTATTTTATCAGAAAACTTCCTTCGGTTGTCCTCCCTTCTTATATTTGTATCACGGAGTGGCGTTTTATCCCATTCGTAAATGCTTTCCATTTTTGTGTCAGGTTCATTGTTCTATCTTTTATCCTGTGCCCTTCCCTGTGGCTGGCATGCCATTTGTTTATTGCCCCAGCCACCCTTGTTTTTAGAATGCGTGTTGTATGCCCGTAATTTAAGTGTGCAACACTGTGTGTTGCACTGTTTTTTCTAATCCTTTGCTTTTCCCCATTTTTTATTGAGTGTCTCCCACGCCTCTTCTTTTTTTTCGGGCAACCTCGTTTTAACAGTGCTGCCATTAAGAATCCATTAGGATTGACCAGCTGCCACCTTGCTTTCCCTTAAACCTTATGCATATTTCAAAAATCGATAGAGACTGGCATTGTAGCAATTTGATATTTATTTTTAAGAAGTAGGATATTATTATGTATAATTACAGGCCAGGGATTTTATAATTTCATAAGGCTTTTGACATGGTGCCTAACTTACGACATTTTAATAAAGTTAGTGCATGGGATAGCTAGAATGATTTTTAGATGGATTCAGTCGTGGCTTAAATCTGAGTGGGAGAATGTTACCAGGGTAGTTCCTCAGGGGCCAATGTTGGGTTCGTCGTTTTTCTTGATGTTGATTAACGATCTCGAGATGGGTATAAGTAGCCACCTAAGCAAATTTGCTGATGACACTAGTTTGGGTACGATTATAAGGTTTGCCTACAATTCCTGAGTTATTGCAAGATAGATTGACCAAATTATTCCAATGGGTAGAGAAATGGCAAATAGAATATACATAAGTAAGTGTAGTGAACTTAGTATACATATGTAGGGGTAATTTACTGAATAATTATAAATTAAATGCGAGAGGTTTAGGATGTGAAAAAGACTTGAGTAGCCTTGTAAGTGCTAACCTCCGGCCGAGATTTCAGTGCTTAAGTGCTAGAAAGAGATCTAATCAGGTATTAAGGTTTATTGGGAGGAGCGTGAGAAAAAGGAGTACTGATGTCAATCTGAAACTGTACCTCACATTAATTAGGCCTCATCTTGACTATACAGTGCAATTTTGCTCACCGTGTTATTGGATAAATAATTGTTTACTTGAGTCTGTACAAAAAAGGATGACTAAGATGCTTTAAATTTAAGGAACTTACTTTATGATGAAAGGCTTAGGAGATTAAATCTACATACGTTAGAAAGGATAAGAGTTCGAGGGACTTGATTTAGGTCTTCAAGTAGGTGAAAGGTTAAGATGGGAAGACATAAGTAAAGTTCTTATTTTTAGTGAAGAGGAAAAAACACATACGAGTAGCTTTAAGCTGGATGAATGGAATATGCTCAGAAGTTCTATGATAAAAGTGTCTTCTCTTGTGAGTTTTAAGAAAAGCTTAGCTAGATTTAGGGTTGAGGATGCCGTGTAGAACTGACCTTTGTGATGAAAACAGGAGCTGCTTCGTATAGTCTGTTGATTAGCCTTTTGAAGACTCCTTCTTCTGTTTTTTTTTCTTAATCACAAAGTTAAAAAACTTATTTATAAATTAGTAAAGTTGTTTTTACTATAAATTTAAGTTGAATTTCCATCCTGTGTTGTCATAACATGTAAAATAAATTTGGGAGGGATGAATTTCTTTCAACTTCCATAATGTATTTTCGGTTTGGGTGGAATACATTAATATGCTGGAGGAATATATTTGCTTCAGAAACTTCATCAAAAACACAAACAATCATCGACAATGCGGCTATAAAAGAATGACTGTAGTTTTTTAGGGCATTTGCGTAGCATTTCACCTTGTAAGAGTGACATGAAAGAATCCGTGTCTATAGGGACAATTGGGGAGCCAATAGCAAATCCATTCTTCGGTTGGTGAATAGTATCATTATCAAAAAGAGTCCTCTACAAACAATTCTGAGGCTGTCAATTGTTTACGCTTTATTCAGCAAGGAAGGACTTAAGCTCAGCTAAGTCCACTCACCTCACTTAAACATGTATTCTACGGTGGAGGCACAATCATAATTATTAACTTCTGTGTCGATAAGGACCACTTACTTGCCATTCTGAATCTTGGCTGAGTTATTTTAATTTGCGTTGTAAGGTAGGGTATATAAGTTGTAATTACTCTGTAGATACACCAGCAGTCGAGAAAGTGAGTCCTTAGCTCCCACAGAAAATTGTTCGTTTGAAAACTTGGGGGAGGACTCTTTAGGTGACTTCAAGAATACTAAGAAGTGCCAAGAGTGTGATTACGAATGTTCTGAAGTTATACAATGAAAAAAGAAACTATTGATCGGAAAATTTCCGTCAAGCCCGCATAACCACCATCTAAGAATACAGAGCTATAGGTGAATACAGTAGGAATATTTCTATAAATTAAGGCCAATATTGGCAAAGGAGGGAAAAGTGTCAAGTCATCACAATGCAATTGGATTAAAATCTTTCTCCAGCAACAAACCAATCGTCATTAAGAGGAACGAGAAGGCGAGACTCGAATATATTGTAGCTTATGGTGTTTTTAGGGATGAAGATTGGAAGAGAATTAATTTCAGTGACGAAAGTAAATTTAATTTAGTCAGATCTAAGAGCAGACGCTTTGATAGACGCGCTGGAGGTGACAGAAGGAGGTAATTTCTTCTTTCATTTTACTCGGTAGTGTACATGGTGATCCCCAAGTATTTTCGCAACAATAAAATTTATCAACTCATCATTTCATACAGTAGTTGTTGAAAATGTTTTCTTCGTGCTTGGAAACAAAGATTGATCTTTTTCAACTTAATGACAGACACTGATTTCTGATAAATAAATTTTCTTACTTTGGAGAGATTTTAGGAGCATCCTTATTTTTTTTCTTGAGGAGGATCCTGAAGTTTCATGTGATAAACCGAAGAATTTTTCTTTTCACTTTTAGTGTGAAAAATCATTTCCGGCTCACTTATCTATATAAAAGAAAGAAAGATCACTAATTTATCGACTTTAGATACGCAGCAACAAATATACGCATAAGGAAATTGCAGTGTTACAGCCCTCCAAAAGTTCTTGGATCCACTATGAGGCTACATGTGTAATGGTTAGAACTTAAAACTTGAGGGAAGAATTGACCTGTCTTAATTATATACCCTAGGAATAATGTCATACGTAGTATGAATCAAAGAAGCAGGAATTTTCCATCAAGATCACGTGCTTTAGCCAATAACTTTCCCATTTGCACCATTGATCAGAGAATGGTGTCCTGCATGTTTATGAGATGTCCATCGGCTAAGTCTGGGATAATTTTAGAGCTCAAATTACAAAATGAGTCGAAAATTTGTGGAAGCTCATTCAGTTCCGCTCTGACCGGCGCCTAATCCTTGGACACAGTGAATGAAGTTTCAAGGTTAGGACTTTATTTATCGGCTTTAAGAAAAAAAAAATAAGACAGAATTATTTCATAGTTTTATTCCTATAAAAAGTGAAAACAGACAAGGCCAGGCGGCAAACAACTGCAGAAATTTTGCAAAGGATTTATAAATGAGAGTAGTGGTGCTAGAAGAAATTGAATAAATGTGAGGAAGAGAGATATCCCTGGTGGTAGTCATAAAAGGAGAATCCTTGTGGATCTGTGGAATGCAAGGCTGTGCAACTGACTGCTCTTAACCTGCTTCCTTCCAGAAACGATATCAAGTAACGCTCTGGTGCTTGGATCTTTTTAAGTATTTAATTGGGAGTTTATAATATTTCCTTCATTCCTATCCTCTTACTCTAACTAGCTTCATCGTTTTTTCTGTCTTTTCCGTCGTTTTGGCATGCTCAATTTTATTCTCTCTCCGCCGCTTTACTGTTCATTATCTTTCTTATCCCATATGGGCTAAAGCTAGGTTGAACACCTATTTTGTTCTTTGGGGGAGTTATGGCGTAGGTTATCGAATGACCCTTCATCTGCCATGCCCAACTGTAATGCCGTCACTTATCTCAGTTTGCCATGCGTCAGTAAATTGGTACAGCTCAACGAATCGGTCTCCTGGCTCGTTAAAAAGAGGGATAGGCTGGAAGCGTATCTGCTCTTCAAAAGCATCTACTGTTTGCTACAGAGTTGAGAGGTGAAGTAGTGGTCGGCTCTTGTAGGATTCAGTAGTAAGGAATAACTATGGACAAAACTAAATTAATTATAATGCAATGGTGTAAAAATCTTCTTCCAATCCCTTTTCTCAAACTAATTATTTTATGGAGGTCTCTACTTAAAAAAATGGTTTTCTTGACAAGCGTTCCAGACCATTCAAGTCTAATTATGCTCAATTGTTGTATTCCGGTGCAAACAAAGTAGACCCTGAATTTAACTATCCTCGTTTTATAGTATTGAAATCAAATTCTGATACTTTGGTTTCTGAAGGTGATCGTTTCCGAGTTTCAAAAAGCTTTTCAATCTCGTTGTGGTGAATTATATATGGACTTGTAGTGGACGTTTCTTCCCACAACCAGAACAATAATGTCCAAAATATGTCTTCTGTTGCATAATTTTAATTGTATGTTACCTCCGATCAAAGAATCCACCGGATATCACTGCCGCAAGTAACAATAGGTTCAGTTCGCCGTGTAAGTGACAATGCGATCTCGTTAGCAGAATTAGCTTGGCCTTCATGCCTTCCTTTCGATTCCTGGATTTGAAGTAGTTAATGCCCCATCCCTCGCTGGTGGTTAGACACATGGGGTAGTTTTCTTTTTAGTAACGAATACTCGTTATATCACACACCTTTCTGCGCAATGCCAAAAGTGGGATTATCTAGTCTCTTTTATATGTATTAAAATCCGGTGATTATACCCTGATGTTATTTCATACCCAATGGATATTTCTATCTCATCAGTGCAATTACGACAACCCTGATGCCTCGTTGGCTGCGTTTGATTGCGTTAACTCAGCGGTGGAATTTATAACATCACTGATCACTAGCGGGACCGAGGGATCCGTAATTAGATTGAAATTGGGATAGCAAAAGAGGTGAATGAAGAGGAGAATAGGCTAGGATAGGTGAAAATGGTTGTGTAATAGTAGGATAAATGATGATATAAACAGAGGTTGTGATTATGAAAAATAATTTGAATGAGGATGATGGAAATTTATTCCAGGTTGCCTTGCAAACGCATTCATTTTGCTTTGTTTTACTTCTAGTCATATTTTTATTTTATTTGAGCAGCTAAGCCTTTGTTCTCTTGAGTTGTGCTCATATGAGCTTTAAATTTTCTTTTTTATTTGTTTTAATTATTATTTGTATGTACTCTTTTGCTTTTAAGTTTACTTTCTGCTTTTGTCTGTTTTGCTTTTTCATCTTTCTCTCTTATCTTTTTAGCTATACAGTGGTTCGTTCTATCTCATCCCAAATATTCTTCCCTCTGCTTTCCAATTTTCGCTTGAAGTTAATTGTTCTATTTTTCTTTTTGTTAGTTTGACTTTGTTTAGAACATAGTTTGGGAAAAACTCCTCTATTTTGTCCTATATTTTGAGGGAACGCTGGTAGATAAATTGGTCAATTGATTTTAATTTTGCTTTTCAGTGGAGATCATCTAATAGGAGTCTTTCTTTTCCAGATCTAGTAGTTACAAAGCAGGTCGCTTGGTTTTGGACCCTTTACATTTAAAGCATCTTTGTCGTGGGTAGGTTATTAGTTGAAATAATTGGGTATGTCAGAATTGGGCGAAAAAAGTCTAAAGTGTTTTCTTTTTTTTACTCTGAGAGGTTTCTAGATCTGTATAGGGAAGAGAGTTCATTTTTCTTGAGAAACCGTTTTCATTTACCAGTGAATTTTATCCATCTTTGGTCATTTCGAGGGCCAGATCTGTGCCCTTTGTGCCATTGTATATGCGTTGTTATGTGCAGTGACTTTCTATGTCTTCTTCCTGTTTAGGGGGGTGGTTTTCAATAGTCAGTGTTCGTTTTTATTTTGTTTTTACGAAATCTTTAATGTTTTTGATTTTGCGAGTACTCCTTTGTGCGATGCCACTTGGATTTCTTTCGTTCACTGGTAATAACCTTCGGGACATCTTCTGTCATTTAGATATGTAACTGAGACATTCTTTCTGGGTTGAGAGAAAAGAAAATCTTTGACCAGTGGGTCTGGAATTGATCTTCGATCTCTGCCATTGTTTATCGTAAATTCTCGTTCTTTTAATTGCATTTTCTGTTTTGTCTTGCAACCTTTTAATTTTCACTATTGGTTCCAGATCCTCCTTGGATCTCTATAGATATTCCTTTTTGTGATTAGTTCGTTCCAAGTTGTGTGCAGGCTTCTTCTTATAAGTTCATGTATTTGGACTCTTAGATTTCTCAGGCGTACGTAACATCTGTTATTTCCATTTTGCCGGATTTCCTCAATTGTATTATTCATATCTTCCATTTTTTCGTAATTTATTTTGTCCATATCGAGGCTGAGATTATCTGTAATTTGTTTTAAGGGTGTAAGGAGTGCCTGCTTCTATTTTTAGGGTAGGAATATTTTCTAGGTAGGAATCTACTTCTTCTTTGGGGCTATTTTCTAGGGTAACGATGTTATAATCAGCGAGATGATCTTTGTATAAGGTCCGGTTATTCCTGAATAGTAGTTTCCTCTGAGGCATTTTGATTTTTAGGGAGAGGTGGAGATTTTTGTGCCAAAAAGAGATATGATCAGAGTGTATTGCGGAGCTGGGGGAGTTGCTGAGAATGAATGCGAAGTTCGAGTTTGTCAGAAGGATATCTGGAGTAGTTAAGGACCTCTCCCTTAAGGAGGTTGAAAAGTTTGGTCCTTTCCTCCGCACTATTTTCCGCCTCATGAGTTCCATGGTTTCACTGTTGCCTTTGTTGCACGTTGTGTATCCGGCTGATCTTCTGCAATGCGTTAAAGTACTATAAAAGGGTTGCTGATGACGGGTTGTGAAGATTCGGATAAGGTTGGGATCGGAAGGTACAAGCGCCGGGGAGGTTTATATGCTCCGGCTATATCTAATTCTCCTGTTGTCATTTTCATCTTGATGAAAATATGACTGTTCTAGATCTTTGATTTCGGAGAAAGCGAATCCTCTTCTGATTCCCATTGCCGTTCTTTCATACTGCGTTTAGGTTGAGCTCGTAGCTATTTTTCTTTTGTTGATTTTCCTGCCATGTTATATTCTGACTTCAATGCTAATCTTAGGTGACCTGAACGTTTTTTTCCTGAACTGGCCTGTACTAGGTTAAAGAAGGAATTTTAATGATGTCAATGAGTTCTTGTGTCAGGGCATTGTTAACTCAGTTTCGTCGTAATCAGGCATAGTCACATTTAAATTTACCTTTAGTTAAGTCTTCGACAATGTCTTTTTTTTGTTGACAGTTGGAAGTGGAGCAGATTGATAACTGTAAATTTTGATAATATCTTTTCAGTATTGTTCTGGACTAGTTATTTTTCATTTTCATTTTCTATTTTTTGTTGCATTTGTTTTGTTTGTTCACTTCCTTTAATTTCGTTGTCGAGTTGTTCTTATACTCTTGAGGTTAGTTTGTTTGTTTTTTCTTGGTCCGGTGTTATTTAGATGTGGTAGATCCCTAGAAGTTTGGTTTTCAGGGAACCATATAGATTTTAGACCATTTTTATTGATTATCTTGTTAAGTTCCTCTAAGTATGTGCCGGGTTTGGTGATGTTGACGGACTTCGCATGTTAAATGCACAATATGAAGTCTGGCCTCATATTGCCATTGATGTTCACGACTGATTTTTGTTTTTGTGCCAAGTTCGCTGCAGTTGCTGCTGGATATCTGGCTGTTGTGCTTCTTACCTTTTCGTCTAGTATAGCAGTCTTTTTGTTTTTATAATTCTTATTGTAGGGTGCAGGACATCGCGAGAGTGTTGTGTTTCTGAAGTTGGCGCTTTTATGGTCGGGGCTCTTAGAATCTTCCCATCTTCTAGAATATTCAGAACATTTTTTGCCATCGTAGGTGCATTCCCTCTTTGAGTATTCCTCAAGAGCGTAGCAATTGAAACAGACTTAGATACAGATGAAAGTTTCACTCGCTATTTGTTCTGATGCTATATTGATGTAGAATGCCAAGATTCTCTGCTCCGATGCTTTTGTTGCCATTTCAGTATCTTTAAAAAGGCCTTGAACACATGAATGTGTTATTATCCAAATTGCTTCTTGAGTTTGAGGATTTCTTAAACTTTAGGTCAGGATTAGTTCTATTTCTCTAATTATTTTGTCTGCGGAGTGCTCCCCAATCCAGAGATCGAGGCATGTGCAGATGATTGACCTTTTTGTCGTGACAGGAGGGGGTGCTCTGGGGGTAAGTTCTATTTTCTTGAGGTTATGGGAATATTTTCATTGAACAGGTTGTCTAGATCCTTTTCCTATCACAGAGAGAAGCTTAGCCATTGTATTGGTCTTTCAACCTTAATATTTTTACTCCAAGTTTGCTGTGTAGATGGTTTGTAAGGTTGTTTCCCTGAGTAGTGCCCTCTTAGTGCCTTCCATGTTTTCCATTAGATCCAGGGTGATCCTGTCCCTATAGTTCTGTGTGTTCCTCTTCTTGTAGATGGCTGGCTTGATAGAACTTCAGAACTATATATTTTTACCTGGCTAAAGGTATTTATCAAATTATTTCTTTCTTTTGATTAATGAGGATTTTACCCTACTTTTTGGTAAGATGAGTGTATCCATTATTTGGTTGTTTCCATGGGTGAGATAATGGAGTGAATGGATTAATGAGCTTGGGTGGGATCGTCAGAGGGATGATTTATGGCGGACCTTTTGCTGGTTGGTGGTCGAATCAACTCTGACGATCCGGAGTGCCGCCCCATCAGGGATTTGGTTATTCTACGCTGCTCCTCGCGTGCACAATCACGGGTACATGTCCTTCTGTGGTCTTGGCTGGACTCTGAGTGGTTCTTTTGGAACACCCCAGATGTTGCACTGAAATTCTATTATACAGGATTCCTATAAGCCCGAGTTCCGTAGTAGGCTAGTACTCAAGTCTCTTTTCCTCAGAACATCAAATTATGCCTTTTAAAGTAAAGGGCATAGTTTGTACTAGGCTATGAGTGGCAGCTTCTCGAACCAGACGATATGCCCCTGAGGAGGGCAAAGGTGATGAACTTAGCCATATATATTAAAAATGACAGACCGATGAAAAGGATTACACTCTTTTCCCCACGTGGATGAGTGAGGAGCTGATAAGATGCGTGAGGAGGAATAGCGGGTGAGTAGAATTAGAATGAGGGTATATGGCTCTCTGATGACCAAGTAAGACCGTTGATTTCTTCATGTAACCTCAGTGCGCAGATTTCAAATGAATGAAGCGTCATCGAGAGTGACAAAGGTATGCGGCAAAATTCATTCCGATTTCGTTGATGGGAAATAATTCAAATGAATGAAGTGTCTTCGTAGATTAATGCATGCGTGTGGGCAAAGTATCGCGCGCTCTAATGAGTGTGTACGAGCGGGCCAGGAGCGAGCGGTCATTAGATTGTCTCTAAACGGAAGTTGGTCTTATGTACCCTGATTGAACATAGGCTGTGTGGTAGCATTTGATTAGTTTATAAGTTAGCCCATACCACATGTTATCTAAATCATACGCCATTTTCTCGTACTAAGAGGAATATCGCTTGGGCAGTCCGTTAGAGGGACTTTTCGATTAGACCGTTGAATATCGTGGCATAATTATGTATCCTTTATATCTTCTTCTCTACACCCGCTAAAATCTGGAAGAGGATAAACAGGATCTGAAGTAAATATGTTGACTACGCTGCATATCCTAGAATAAGTGAAACTCTTGTATCTTAACATGAGATGGTGGTTAACAGCTTGGTAGTTCCTTTTCACGGTGTAAATAGCACTGCCAGGAGGCTCGACACCTGATTTGAAACACGACCTCTTTCTTCTTTATAATAATTTACCAGAGTTACCGAGATAAGTTATGTTGCATTTTTCGTAATGGATTTTTATCAAAACAAAAGATTTCGGAAATATATTTATTCATTAGCAACATAATTACCATCACTAGCAATGACACTTGCCCACCGCGAAACTAGTTTTCTAATTCTATAAGCCAATACGTGGTTCTTTAAAATGAAAAAGTATTAGTTGTAAGTGTTTAAGTGACTCGAATAAGTGAAAATCTGATAGTGCGTTGTATGTTGAGTACAGAGGGTGAGATAAAACTACCCAACCTAAAATATTTGCCTTTTGGGGGGTGGGGGGTTACCTTCACTGAATGTGACCTTTTTGTTACATGGTGCAGAATTACCCCCCTTTCATTGATTAATGGTGAATGTTTTTGAGCAGTATTTGGTTAAACGTTCAAGCTGTTAAAAACACACTTATGCAGTATTTGGTTTCTCCTGTTCTCAAAACTTCAATAGAACAATAATGGTTAAAATTGCATTAAATCACAACAAATCTTGCTTTGGGTGCACCTCTTATTTGGGTGTTATAGCTGCTGTTCTATTTGGTGATAACCAGCGTTTCCTAAGTTTATTTTTGGCATATATTATCCATTTGCCATAAACGGTTACAATAATATATGAGAAGAGTGATTTTTTTCCCTCCCTGAACTCAATTCCCACACGCTTGCGATACGTTGACCCGGGTCCTATTCAATCGCAGTTTCGGCTGCGCCATTATCAATCTTTGGGGAAAGAGAACAAATGATTAATAGTTATAAGGTTCCATAGCAACTATAAACACATGGAACCCAGGTAGAATTGCACGCTCAGATTGTAATATATTAAGTGCCTGACTTGAAAATGTGACATTACTTTTCAGTATCTTTAATATTTACCATTCCTGGTATGCATGCTGTCCTTTTTCGATGTGCATGGACATCCCAAGTCCTCGACGAAATTTATTAAGACTTACTAGACGTCTTCTATCTGCTCATAAAATTACTTATAGTCGACGTTTACATCCTTACTTAGTTAAAATGATTTTATCCGACCTTTAGGGATTAGACTTCTTTCGCATTACACGGGAGTATTACAGGATTTGTAGCAGCATTACTTGGATGATTGCACATATTTTAAACTGTGTAGTGTTCATGCTCCCAGAATTCCTCAGCATTTGAGGTCTTTGTCGCCTAAGAATTACCAAACCCGACTTACACGTTATTCTATGGTTTCATTTGCGGAACCACATTCTTAATTGCCTTTACTTGAATGACAGTCACACAGTTAACCACTGCTCTGGCCTAGGTGTTTTTCCTCGCTTCGTCTCTTTAGTTTTTTTTTCAGTCTATTTAAGATGTTTGGCCGATTCCTTTTCATAGTTTGATCTTTGTAATTTTTGAGGTTGATGTAAATGTGTCATGATTATATTTTGGGGCTGCCCAAAGATTTATAAATTAAAGTTCTCGAAGCGCCCGCCCTAACGTACATAACATAATATAATTTGACGGATGGCAAAAGCCACAAGGGCCTATCAAAGGTCATCTGCATCTGTCAAAACCTATCCACAAAATACATCCATAGTATTGTCTCAGATCATGCATCTACAATATACATCTTAAACAATCCAAAGGATTGTGCCGATCATGTATCTATTAGATACAATTTGGACCATCCACAAGAATGAGCTAAAAATCAAAAGCATTATCATCGAGGTTCGTCAAAATTCCAATCACCTATAATATAAAATAATAAAAAAACTGCACCTACAGGAATGAGTCCAGAATCACCCCCGCAAAATAAGTTAACTCCCCCTCCCCATATAATCATCAAATCTGCACTTGAAAACATTCAAGTTTGGTTGTCTACCGTCTCAGGTGGCAAACTATTCCAGTAATCTACCACTCTGTTGGTGAGGAAATATTTTCTAACCTTCAACGGGAACCTCTGTTTTTTAAGTTTAAAGTGGTGACCACTAGTCCTATTACTACCTTCCAGCTCAAATAACTTTCCTATTTTAAAAAGCTCGATGATATCTCTCCTCACTCACCTTCTATCAAATGAGAACATATTAAGTACCCTCAGTCTATCTTCATATTCAAGGTTCTTGAGGGAAGGTATTATTTTTGTTGCCCTTCTTTGTACTGACTCTAGCAGGTTGATATAAGGTCTAAAATGTGGTGACCATGCTTGTATACAGTACTCTAAATGTGTCTTGAATAAAAGGTTGTAGAGTTTAAGGATAACCTCCTTACTATTGTAGCACCATATTTGTTCTATTTTTCGCCTATATACACTGCTTCGCAAACCTCAGTGACCTATCTACCACTAAGTTCTCATCCCAAACTGAATTCAGCGAATGCCCATCCATTTTATAGCTAAATTCCCTATTATCCTTTTCATGTTAATAACTTTGAATTTTTTAAGGTTAAAGTCAACTTACACATACGAGCACAAGCTAATAACTTATTTAAATCACTCTGCACTTCTTTGACTACAGCTGTCAATTTATTGTCATCAGCAAATATTGACACTTTGTTATTCACAGCCTCCCAAAGATCATTTATATAAACTATGAATAATAAATGGCTAGAACTGATCAATGACGTACGTCACTGATAACATCCTGTAGCAGAATAAGGTCGAAGGGCAATCACGTGCCCTTCTGTACCCACGTGGTCATGAGATCACCGCATGGAGCTTTGAAAGCATGGCTGAACAAGGGTGAGGGTGCAGCCCACGCCGTTATTACGCCTCAGCTGTATTTGTTTTGGGAACGATTTCATCGTCTCCCATGGCCACCTTTCAGCCAACATTCCTGCCTTCCGTCATAAGATCGAATTTTGTCGAACATTCCACGCCAACGTTATCACATTCACCTCCACCCCCCAAAGGAGTCACCGACTCTTCCCCCAAATCGCACGTGTGTGTGGAGGCGGCCGCAAAAGCCACTAAAAGCCACCTCACAAGGCGTCTATATAGTCCTTCGACTCAGTTTAGTAAGCAGCACTAATAGACTTCCCACCTACTATGGCGAACGAGCTGAGGGACTCTCGCTTCCTCCCATCGGCGAGTTCGATTTGAGGACGAAGGCTAATTCGACATCCCTAAACTCTCCCATAATCAATCTGCGAGTATCTGACGAGGATTCCCATCTCGGAAGACCATCTACCAGTGCTCCCTCATCTGAAGCGAGAGGTAACCCGACTTCCCCCTTCGCAGTCATAGTATACCAACTGGCCCTTTCCTGCAACGAGCACGTAAGCAACTCTAACCGTTGCCGCCTACAGGTTGATCTGGAATCTGGCTTACCAAATCGATCCATTCTTTGTGTGCGCGCCTCGGTTTAAAATTCCCCTTTAAATCACCGACTTGAATCCGACCTCCTTGATCCCCTAATTAACCCACCTGTATCTCGCGCGGACATTCGACTCAGTTTGTGCTACCATTTCCTTTAAACCCAATATTTGTGTATATTTAGATATTATTTTGTTGTTAGTAAACATATATATATATAGATATATATATATATATATATATAGATATAGATAGATAGAGATAGATATAGATAGATAGATATAGATATAGATAGATAGATATAGATATAGATAGATATATATATATATATATATATATATATATATATATATATATAGATAAATATAGATATATATATATATAGAGAGAGAGAGAGAGTCTGGCCATTCCACGACATATACATATATATACACTTCTATATTAAAAAATTTGGTGTCAGATTTCGCGTCTTTAAAAGGTCTTTAGATAGATATTTTAAAGGCAATCCTTTATCAATATTGTAATTTTCAAAGCTGAGTAACATTTGAGTTGCAAAGATAAGACAAAACAAAACAGGAAACAACCCTGCCATATTTATTTATCGCTTAGTGTTTGTATGTGTGTTTAAACGAAGAACATTTAATAGGAAAATTTTTTCAGGATACAGAACCTCTCCCCATGGTCACTTTAATCATCGAATGATTAGTTGAGTCCGGTCCCTTCTCATCTCATGAAGACTCCATTATTTTTTTTTTTTACTTGTTTAGTGGGATATTATATTAGTGCGAGTATTTGGATAGCAAAGCTTTCGTGTTTAGACAAACATATTCCTCCTTGTGTCACTAATTTGTGACCCAAGTTTTCTCCGCCCCGTGCAGACGGTCCATTAAACCCTTTCTTTCGGACAACGTACGAGAACGAACAAAATGTCGTCGTTCGAGAGATTTAAACTCCAAGGAGAATCCCTCCGTTTAAGTGACAAAGATCTTCTCACCTATGTACAGGAAGAAGAGAGAAAAGAGAGAGCTGAACAAAAAAAGATTAGTATAGAGCTGAACGCGAACAAAAAGAGATTAGAGAATTAGCTGAACAAAAGAGATTAGAGATAGAAAGAGCGAAGAGCGCGAGAGAATTCCTCGCTATGAATTAGAATTAAATCGTGATCGGCTCGAAACCCTTTCAGTAAATTCCCGTGTAAGAGCCCCTCAGTCTTCTGTCGTTAACCACCTCACGTTCAAAGAAGGAGAGGACTTCGGATATTTTCTTACTCACTCCGAGAAAACTTTTGAAGTTAATCATTGGCACATCGAGACAGACGGTGTCTCTAATCTTCTTCCCCTCCTCAGCTCACAGCTCCGAGACCTATGCGTATCCCTTCCCTCGGAAGCTAGGGTAAATTAATCGGCGCTAAAATCTGAACTTCTGGCGGCGTATAATATGAGCCCTGACTTCTCCTGCGCCAAACTTTGCCCCACGATTATGTGTCCCTGGTAGATTTTGTTCTAAGGGATGATTTGTTAGCGTCGCTAACACGAGAGATCCACTCCTTTGTGAAGGATCATCGGCGCAACTCCTTCAAAGTGTGCATAAAAGAAGCAGATATCTATGCGGCGAGTCACAACCTATAACAGAAGGAAAATAAGAAGCCTCCCCTTACTCCCCCAAGAATAAATTTAATCACTCGTGAGTTCCCTCCTAAGAACTCCCCAAAGTTCGCCAAGGTTACGAACCCCTTTATGCCCATCAGCTTCCCTCCATCGCAATCCCGTGATGTCAAGCCCCCTCATATCTAATCTCCCGGCGTCAACTTTACCCCCTAGGCCAATCGTATGTTTTGCGTGCTGTGTCGAAGGCCATAGGCGCCCAAATTTCCCCCCAAATGCCCAACTCTGTGGGAATCAAATTCACCAAGTCCACCAGGTGAATGCTGCCTCCGCTCCCACTCCATCGCGACCAGAAACCCCAGCTCCAATTTCGTCTTCCAGTGCTCCAGGGCACCATGTTAAATTTCTCTTCGACAAGAGTTCTCCAGGAAGTTTGAAAATGGAAGCGTTAATGGGTGCCGAGTCTGCACCCTCATCCGCGATACCGGGTATACCTGTATAGTGGTATCGAATGAACTTCTTTCCCCGGTGGCTCCCGACCAAAAATGTTTGCGATGGTCCATGACTACCTGGGACGCACAAACCGCTTCCACATTGTGAACTGTTACCTTGAGTGTCGGTACTTTTCCGGATGGGCTGAAGTCATGTCAGCCCTTATCAAATTCTGTTCCGTTTAGGTAGGGCAGTGCACCCAAGTCTCATTTAATCCTGGGGCTCAACCCGTTATCACGAGAGCCCAGGCAGAGAAGAAATCCCAGATGCCCGCTGCTCTTAAAATTCCCTTAGATTCAGATTTCAGCGACGTTATGAGCGAACAATTCGCTCAAAGACGGAAGGAGTGCTAAAATCTCCTTCCCTTGCGGAAAAAATCTCGGAGTCCCGAGCAGGATTCGGTCGCGGTAACCAGACAGTCTCTTATATAGTGAAAGAAGGCGTGCTATATCGCGCTTGCTCGGATGGCGTTAACCCCGACACTCACGCCCTCTGTGTTCCCAGTTTGCATGTACCCCTAGTCCTAAAAATTGCCCACAATAGTGTGTTTTCTGGCCACTTTAGCCACAATAAGACTGGTCAGAGGATTTTCCGATATTTCTACTGGCCTGGTGCGGAAGTTGACATTTCTAAATACTGCCAATCCTGTGACATATGCCAGAAAACCCCGGCAAAATTGCGTGTTAAACCGACCCCCCCCCCTTCAGAAGGGACCAATCATATCGGAACCCTTTTCCCGAGTTGCCATAGACCTTCTCGGTCCCATTCGCTCTCCTTCCAGTGAAGAGCATAGTTATGTCCTTACCCTCGTTGACTGTGCTACGCGTTTCTCAGAAGCTGTCCCTTTAAAGAGAGTCAACAGTGTTACGTGTGCCGAAGCCTTAATTTCAATCTTATCTAGGTTAGGCATACCAAAGGAAGTATTGTCCGAACGAGGTCAGCAATTTACTTCTGAATTGATGGAATATATCAGAAAACTGTTGATGGTAAAACCGCTCTTTACAACCCCTTATCACTCATGCGCAAATCGAGTTCGCTAGAAATTGAATGCGACCTTGAAGTCAATATTAAACAAGTTGTGTGCTGAACAGCCTCTTGAGTGGCATCGCTTCTTGCCCGTGACACTATTTGCATTTAGGGAGATTCTGCATAGTACGCTTGGATTTGCTCCTTTCGAATTAATCTACGGACGTAACGTGCGATGTCCCATTAGCATCCTCAAGGAGTTATTCTCTAACGCCAAGTTAGACAGGAAAATTCAATCTTCCTACTTATGTTTTGGATCTTCGGGGAAGATTAGAAAAGTGTGCCGAAATTGCATACCAAAATTCCAACGTTAACTTAGAAAAATATCGGACGTACTTTGATGTCAAATCGAAGGAGCGGAGGTTTGTGCCCAATTTCGCGCCTTTGGCCGCCCCGATGTGTGAACTAGTAAAAAAGAAGTCCCCAGACCGCATCATATGGAATTCGAGGGCTACTGCTCATTTCTCTTAACTAAAGGGTAAATTGGCATCTGCCATAGTCCTCAGGTTACCTGACCCCAGTAGGACTTTCGTGATCCGAACGGATGCGAGCAACGAGAGCATCGAAGGTGTCCTTCTTCAGTACGGAGAAGACGGTGAGAGTCACCCTGTGGCATACGCGACTCGAAAATTGTTCCCCCTTGAAAGGAATTATGGAGTGATAGAAAAGGAAGCTATTATTTGGAGTGTGAAGAAGTTTAAGCTGTACTTGTTAGGCCGAGAATTCATTATAAAAACCGATCACCGCCCGCTGGCATACCTCCGTAATATTAAACATGAGATGGAATAATGAGATGGAGCTTATTATTGCAGGAATTCAAATATATAATAATGTTTATAAAACGGTCGGAAAATTGTATCACCGATACCCTTAGCCGTAATCCATTGGGTGACGATCCCAGCTAAATTTTAATTGTAATTGCTTCATAGCCATTTGTCTATCTTTAAATTATTATAACCGCCAACAAGAGATTAGCTTATATTCAATCATTTCTGTTTTGTGTTTATTTTTCTTGATGTGTACGTGTAGGAAGCACATCGCCCTTGTATATAGAAAATTAGCATTTAGAAGCTTGGTCCAGGACCCCTATATGTGTATATGTACCACCGTAATCCTTCTGTTATTTATGTAAAATGTATCGTTGAATATCCTTTTCATTTTTTTCTTTTTCTTGCTTTGTACAGCTTAATGTATAAATATTATTTTCATTTCTTTTAATTATGTTACCCTTATTTCTCTTATGGTCGGCAATAATTAATTTCCTTTTCCGTTCATATGTACACGCAGTCGGGTAGAATTAGCTTGTACACCTGCTCGACGTCAGGTCAGGAATTTCCTTTTTTTTCACTTACTCCGTTGACCACTCAAGTGAAAGACTCCGCTTCCCCAAGTATTTATCCAAACTACTGTGATCCAAAATATATCTTCCCAAGATCTACCGCAACACCATCCACACCTTCCTTGAGCAACCAAGAATAAACGTTGGCCGGCCAGACACGCCCAACCAGTATTTAACACGACCAAAGAAACGAGTGAAGATTAACTTGGTGTCAACTTTCAAAGAGAAAATAAGAAAGTCCTAGTAAGAAAGGTCTTTGAATATACTTTGATAACCTATTCTGGAAGAATATTATGCATATTAAACATTAAAAAGAATAAAGGTTTACCCAATATGACTTAAATATACCTATTTCTACTTGAATTTACGATGCATAACGCAGCCTTAGGGTCTCTTGTACCCGCGCCATAGATATTCTCCGTTCCGTGACGTTCAGCGCTTGGGGCGCTGATAGGGCTTCTGCCCTACTTTTTTATCGATCCTTTGTTCGTTTGTAGCTCAACTACGGATGCGAGTATTATGCATCCGCAGCAAAGCGTTTATTGCAGAAGGTGGACTCGATCCATCACACCGGCCTTCGCCTTGCAACCGGTGCCTTCCGCACTTTCCCCATTGAGAGTCTGTTGGTCGATGCTGGGGATATGCCACTCGCTCTACGCCGCGTCGAGTGCATCACTGGCCTGTACACGCGAGCCCGGCCCTTCCCTCAATCGCCAACAGCTTTCACTGCATTCGCAGCTAACCTCGACGGTACCTAAGCCACCGAGAGACGCCAGTCATACCCTAAGCCTTTTGGGTTTAATGCCAGGAAACTCCTTCGAAAGCTAGATATAGCTCTCAAGCTGGTGGTGCCCCTGGTTCTGCCCAGGACGCCACCCTAAATGGTACCACAATTGGCTATTTGTCACCACGCCTCTGCTCCCAAAGATTGTACAGCGCCTAGAAGTATTGCGTTCAACCTTTTTGGAGCACACCTCGTGTTACGCTAGAACTGTGCCAGTGTATACGGATGGCTCCAAGTCGGAAAAAGGGGTCGGCTTCCATGCCCTATACCCTCTGTTTGAAGTCAGCGGGGGTCTGCCAGGCGCTGCATCTGTATTCACGGCCGAGCTGGTGGCAATAAATCATTCGGTACGAGATGTAGGGGAATAGTCACTCTCTTCCCATTCCCCGTTCACTCGCGGGGCAGTCTCAAGGCGGTTACCACAAAGACCTACGGCCCAGGCATCGGCGAGTCAAAAGCGTAACCGCAGCGTCGCACAAATCGGTGCCATGAAAGACCTAAAGGTCAAAATGTAAGATCTCCCCCAGGAGAGTGAGATCCAATTTCACGTCAAATAAGAAATTGGAGACGTGTTTCTCCCAATCTCGAAGGCTAACGAGGAGCCGATGTTTGACTTCGTGGGAAAACCCGTTGGCTAAAAGAACTCTCCTGGGGCCGTCCTCAAGCCCCTTCCCCCCTTACCACTCCCACCCTTACCACTCCCCCAGTGGGGTGAAGAGGTATAAATCAGGAACTATCAGGAAAATCGAGGTAGTATAGGTCAGTCTCTAGGTGACGAAGTGGTTGGATCAAACCGAACTACCGAGACTGGAGAGGTAGTGTACTTGGCTCGCCAGACCAAGAAGTACCCTGCAAGAGAGGCAGGGCTACCTACCTTAAGGGGCTAAGAAGAAGCTTATCCTTGAGCTAAGTCCCTGGTTATCAAACCAAACGATAAGTTAACTTTGTTAAGTTCAACTTATTCTCCTCAGAGAGACTCCTCATATCCTGGTGCACCTTAAACACCAGGGGTATTCCTCGTCCTTGAGGAATTAAGAAAAGAAGAAGGAAAAGGCTCCCCCTCGGGCCCGTTACTCGGTTGTCACACCAAACTTTAAGTAACTTATTCTCGCCAGAGAAACCCCGCTCCGTTATCCTCGCCCTTGAAGAAGACCCTCCCCGAGTTCAGTCCTCGACCATAAGGAAATAAGTAACGAAGGAGAAAAGCTCCTCCTCGAGCTCGTTACTCGGTGGTCACACCGCACTCCAAGTTAACTTGATTTAAGAACCAAGTTCGACTCACTCTAGCCAGAGAGACTACGACTGCCTAGGTGTTGCATAAAGCACCGTATTTGTTCTCGTCCTTGAACCCCCCGCCCTCGGAAGAACGTGTGGACCCTCCAGCTGCTACCCTGGACAAAACGACCGTGTAATTTCGCCCATCTACATCTGGATAGACAGCATGCGTCGTGAGTCAATAACATTTCTGAGGCCTTTAAACTCGAGGTGAGTCCGCAAGCCTAATTCTTATATTATTGTTGTGTGTGGAGAAATTAACCAATTTTTGTGGGTAAACTAATTTAATTAATTCTTGTTTATGAGAATATTCAGAGTATTGCTGTAGTAAATGTTTAGACGTTGTGTAGTCAATTGATGAAGTTAAAATATAAGTTTATTTTGGGAGTATTTTGCGTTTCTCTCGATATCCTTAAGTGTTTCGGAACGGCTCTGTTCGTTAAGATATTCAGATATCAATATATATTAGACACCTCTTAGCACACTTGAAATAGAACAAAAAGGGGGGGAATTTTACGACATGAATAAAAGTGGTGTCAGGTTTGTAGGTTATTATTAGAAAGAACCCAGCAGTGTCTAATTAAGAAAGAGCCAACCCTTTAAAGGAATATCAGGAGTAAGAGAATAATTGACGAAAGGAAAATTGATAGTTAGGGGTGGTAACAATCTAAAAGTAATTGTTAGGTCAAGTGATAAATTTGTTGTCGGGAGTGGTATTTCAATCAGCATAGTAGTGGGATTAAGGGTAAGTTATGCTGATTGCTACCTGGTGAGTGGTGGCAAAATTACCTGAGAGTACAGTAAGGAAAATTCGACGGACCAATACAAAATGGATCCGATCGAAAGATTCAACCTTCAAGCCCAAATTCTGGGATTGGAAGGCAAGGATATGGATGCCTACATCCTTGAAGAATTGAGAATACAAAGAGAAGAAGAAGAAGAAGAAATAATATAGTGTGATAGAAAGAGGGAAAATATAAAAAAGAGAGGATAAAAGAAAACGGGAAGCAATGGAAATATGGATGAACCGAAAAGGGAAAGAAGCCCGAACACAGCGGAAAATAGAAATAGAGGAAAGAAGATTATCAAGAGGAAGTAAGACAAACGAAAGAATAAGACAGTTGAAAAGAGAAGCACAAGAATTCGGAATAAGGATAGAAAGGGAAGATAAGGAAAGGAGAATAAAGATAAAACGAGAAGATGATGAAAGAAAAATAAAGATAAACCTGGAAGATGAAGAAAGAAGAACCCGACGGGAAAATAAAATAGCGAAAGCATAAAAAGAGGCGGAGGAAAGGAGAATGAAGAGGGAAAAAGAACGTGCTCAAGCTGAAAGAGAAGAGAGAGAAGAAAAGGAAAGATTGCTCGCACTCGAAAGAGCACCTATCGAGAATCTCATAGAGGCCGAGGAAGTTGGAGCTCGGCCTGGACCTAAGAAAGGACCATCGAGGGAAACCCAGCCAAATGGGGTAACGATGGAAGAAGTAGGAAGTAGGGATGAGGTACAAGCATGTGTACCTAAGGAAGAACCTACGAGGAGAACCCAGCCAATGGGGTTATCAGGGAAGAAGTAGAAGGTAGAGTAGAGGTACGAGCAGGTGTACCTGAGGAACTACCTGCTAAGAGAAGTGAGTCAAATGAGTTGGCAAGGAAGGAGGAAAGAGGTGCTATTGCGATACACCCAGATAGGACTAATCAAATGGTAGAAGCGGATGAGTATCTCCTACCCCTTGTAGTCTCCTCCCCAAACGGAACGTCCACGGAGTTACCGCTAAATCGCCAAGTCGTAGTGAGCGCCACGCCCATTAACGACCTCGCAGGGAAAAGTTTTCTCGATCCCCAAAGATCGAACCAAGACACGATCTTCCCGTGTACCTACAAAAGAAGAGCTATGGGACCCACGCTCCATTAATTATGCCCCGCTGCAACAGGCCGTTCTAGCCATAATGTATAATTGAAAGGTAGTCAAGTACCATAAGAAGGGTAATTCGAGTAGGTTGAAATACCGCTACCATTTAGTAACATACTTGGGTAGACTCAATAACCCGAACGGCCGACTCAGGTGCGGTAAAGTATTGGTATTAGAGCACCATTTTAGTATTAGCTACATCAAAGGAGCCGATAATGGACGGCTGCTCTATAGGCGGAGACGAAATACCATTTAGGGTTATTTCAGTACCTAATGAGCGTGAAACCATGTTTTCATTTGTTGTTCGTGTTAATATTTATCGGTAGGATTCAAGTTCTCAAAAACTTAGAAATGTAAGGAAGTAGCTTGTTGTTGTTTTTTGTGGGTAATCGTCGAATTAAGGTTTTGTTATTTTCATGAAAAATTGTAAATCGAGTATGTCTAAATCGACACATTGCCTGTGTAAACGCGCGCGACATCCGGCCCAGGCATCGGCGAGTCAAAAGCGTAATCGCAGAGTCGCTCAAATCGGTGCCATGAAAGACCTAAAGGTTAAAATGTAAGATCTCCCCCAGGAGAGTGAGATCCAGTTTCACGTCAAATAAGAAATTGGAGACGTGTTTCTCCCAATCTCGAAGGCTAACGAGGAGCCTATGTTTGACTTCGTGGGAAAAACCCTTGGCCAAAAGAACTCTCTTGGGGCCGTCCTCAAGCCCCTCCCCCCCTTACCACTCACCCAGTGGGGTAACGAGGTATAAATGAGGAACTATGAGGAAAATCGAGGTAGTATAGGTCAGTCTCTAGGTTACGAAGTCTTCGGATCAAACCGAACTACCGAGACTGGAGAGGTAGTGTACATACTTGGCTCGCCAGACCAAGAAGTACCCTGCAAGAGAGGCAGGGCTACCTACCTTAAGGGGCTAAGAAGAAGCTCATCCTCGAGCTAAGTCCCTGGTTATCAAACCAAACGATAAGTTAACTTTGGTAAGTTCAACATACTTTTGCTAGAGAGACTCCTCATATCCTGGTGCACCTTAAACACCAGGGGTATTCCTCGTCCTTGAGGAATTAAGAAATGAAGAAGAAAAAGGCTCCCCCTCGGGCCCGTTACTCGGTGGCCACACTGAACTTTAAGAAACTTATTCTCGCCAGAGAAACCCCCTCCGTTATCCTCGCCCTTGAAGAAGACCCTCCCCGAGTTCAGTCCTCAACCATAGGAGTAATAAGTAACGAAGGAGAAAAGCTCCTCCTCGAACTCGTTACTCGGTGGTCACACCGCACTCCAAAATAACTTGATTTAAGAACCAAGTTCGACTCACTCTAGCCAGAGAGACCACGACTGCCTAGGTGTTGCATAAAGCACCGTATTTGTTCTCGTCCTTGAACCTCCCCCCCCTCGGAAGAACGTGTGGACCCTCCAGCTGCTACCCTCGCCAAAACGACCGTGTAATTTCGCCCATCTACATCTGGATAGACAGCATGCGTCGTGAGTCAATAACATTTCTGAGGCCTTTAAACTTGAGATGAGTCCGCAAGCCTAATTCTTATATTATTGTTGTGTGTGGGGAAATTAACCAATTTTTGTGGGTAAATTAATTTAATTAATTCTTGTTTATCAGAATATTCAGAGTATTGCTGTAGTAAATGTTTAGACGTTGTGTAGTCAATTAATGAAGTTAAAACATAAGTTTATTTTGGGAGTATTTTGCGTTTCTCTCGATATCCTTACGTGTTTCGGAACGGACCTGTTCGTTAAGATATTCAGATATCAATATATATTAGACACTTTTAGCACTCTTAGAATAGAACAAAAAGAGAGGGAATTCTACGACACGGGAGATGACGCGACGTGCCCGGTTCGGAGACCGGATTGTGATCTTTAGTGACTCACAAATGCCCTGAGTTCTCTCGTGGCATTTGAATCTCTGCATCCCCTGGTTCGCGATATCTGTGACGCCGTGGTTTTGGCGAGCCTGGCGGATGTCGAGATTATCTTCTGCTGTGTTCATGGACATTTAGGAATTACAAGGAAATGGGCGCGCCAATGATGCCGCCAAAGAGTCTGCGAAGACTCTGCAACCGGACCAGCGTTTCGCTCTTCCTCACACCGACTACGTGGCAGGAATACGGGCAGCTCTTCGGAATGCTTGGCAAAGAACATGGGAGACGGTCGAAGGGAACTTAAAGTTGCGTGCCAATGCGCCGCGACTGTTCCCATGGACCTATCCGTCAATGCGGCGACGGCTTCAGGTCACTTTCTGTCGTCTCGAAATCGGACATACTTGTGTGACGCATCGCTATCGGATGGAGCGCTCGCCAGCGCCCTATTGTGACGACTGCGTCGTCCCCCAGACTGTTCGCCACATTCGTGTCGAATGTCCCAGTCTGGGTGATTTTTGCGCACGACACCTGTCCCGGTACCGGGATGGGCGGGGTCTCTACAACCTATCCCTTGTATTCGGGATGAGTGCGTGCACATCGACAGGTGGACTTATGGAATTTTTGAGGGAGGCGAAGGGGCGCGGCGATTTGCCATACTGGCCGCCGTGCTGACGGAATCCAGAGCTCCGTCCGGCTTCAGCTTAGCCTCTCTTTCTTCCTCCAGATAGCCTGATTTCTCCCCTACCTCGTCGCTTTTCATACAACCTCTCCTACAACTTTCTCTGGTCAGCCTCTAATTTCACAGGGTAGATGCTGACCTTCTTCTCAAGCCAACCAACCCGGATCGGGGCTGAGGTGGAAGGGGACATTGTTCCCTAACCCCTGAGCTCCGGTTCGGGATGGAGGTTTTTAAACAACCTGCTTCATCCCACCCATACCTTCCTCAGATCCCTTTTTTTTCTCCTCTTCACATTCTATCAACTTTACTACGTGTCCAAGGTGGAGCCGCCATGCCGATGGACTGCCAGGCCACCAGGCGGGAGGGGTGGTCCCGAATGGCGGCGCCTGGCTCTGCCGGCCCTGTAAGCACCTCTTGCAGTGCGGGCTACTGCAAGAAGTGGTGAGCGATTGCGTCCCGTAAAACAAAGAGGGTCACCATGCCCAATGATGCAAAACAAATACATCTCCCCTTAATTCCCCCTAAAACAACGGAGTCGCCCTCGTGCAGCTCCACCTAAAAGATGGAGGCTCACCCCCTGTGCTTGCGCAGGGGACCCTTCATATCCCTATAACCGGAGAGGAGGCTTACTCCTCTCCTACGCCTACGGGTGTAGGGGACTCCCCCTCACCCCCTTTTCTGTAGGTGCTTTCGGGCACCTCCCTATCTCCATTGGCAGTTCCTCCTTTGCTTTCTAAGGGGACTGCCAAGAAAGCCAGTAGGCAGCCCATTGCCGACCGCCCCTCGTGCAAGCGGCTCGGGAGGGCAAACCCTCTTAGCGGGGAGAGGGAAGCCAGGCCCCTTCGGTCGCTTCTCTCAAAAGACCTGCTGGCAAGAATCTTAAACCTTGCCGGGATCAAGGCCTGTGCCTCCCTAAAAAAGACTGGTGAAGCTGCCAAGAAGACCTGCGATGTCCTATGAGGGGATAGCCTACTGGAGGCCCCTCCTGTGATAGACATGGTCCTTGAGGAAACCCAGCCTCAGAGGGTAGGGCCTTCCATGGGGGGAAGTCCGGGCTCGGCGCCAAGCACCCAACCTGAATCCGCCCTTATGCAAGATCCTCCTCAAACGGCTGGGGTCTCCAAGGCAGCACAAGGAGGGGAGGGATCTCCTCTGACCGGTGCCCCTGCGACCACTAGGACCTTTTCCATTTCGGAGAAGGACCTAGCTGAGGCCGGTCCATCTGGCCTAGGGGCTTCTGTCGGCAGAGGAGAGAAGCGGGTTCATTCCCCACCCTTCTCTCCTAAAAAGAAGAAAAAGACGAGAAAGACTAAGAAGACTCGAGGCTCCTCTCCAACCGCGGGGGCTGTGGGGGTGGATGGGTCTGCTGCCACTTTGGCAAGCGACCAGGCCAAGACCGGCACATCCGGTTCTTCTGCCCCTTCCAGGGACGGAACTCCTGACTATGACAAAGACGAAAAGTGCACAGGGCGGAGCCTTAATGACATCAGGGCCCCTGATTCAGAGGTTACCTGGCATTTTCAAGCCTGCTGGATTCAAACGCTTCCTCGTTATTCGCTCCACTGATGGTACCATGTTGTCCAAGGGCAACATGATCCATCAGAGGAGAGGGTTAGCTAGTGCAATTGGTAGAGAGCCGAAGGTGACCCGTTTATAGAACGGGAGCCTTGTGGCAAATGTGGCAAATCCCGCTGAGGCGGCCAAGATTAGTGCTTTTCGGAAACTTCATTGCGCCCCGGTGAGTGTGACGCCGCACTCTACAATGAACTTTGTGAAAGGAGTAGTTTATGCGAGGGAACTCGTTGACTACTCCATTGAGGACATTACCCTAGAGCTGGCTGACCATGGGGCGGTCAAGGTCGAACGTGTGATGAGAAAACAGGGAGGGGCCTGAAACCCACCCCTACACTCTTCGTCACGTTCGACTGTGACAAGCTCCCTGAGTCGGTGCGTGCCGGTTGGTACCACTACCTCGTGAAGGCATTCGTGCCACTGCCGTGGCGGTGCTATTAATTTCACCACTTCGGCCATACGAATCGCTCATGTAGACGTGCAAAGTCGGGGTCACCAGAAGTCTGTGTAAATTGCTCTAAGGTCGCACACGATAAGTCCAAATCTTGTGTGGCCAAGTGTGTCAATTGCACAAAACCCGCACCCTGCTTCTTTGAAGCAATGTGGTGCATATCTCCTTGAGAAAGAAATCCTGGCCGTTCAGGCCCAGGATCAACTCTTATTCCGCGAGGCAAAGGACTTGGTCCTGGCGCGCTTGGCTCTGACTAGGACGTCATATGCCTCAATAGTTAGAAAGGCTCCCTCTGCTCCTGGCCCATCCAGGCCAACGAGCATGGTTGTTTCCGCGCCCATTCGGAGCCCTGCTGCGGGCTCTACCCAACCCGGGTGCTCTCCTGGTAAAGCTGGTGGCAAAAAGGGTTAATACCCTGCCCCGGCTAAAACCAGGGCTCCCTTCTCTTTCCCCGGCGTGACCGTTTTCCGTAAGGCGAAACGGCCACGCGCCTCTACCGAGTCGTTAGACTCACAGGAGGCAAAACCCCCGAAGATGGTCGCTAGGCCATCTTGCGGGGTTCCTAAAGCTGTTCCCCGAAATGAGGACAGCCACAAAGGAGCTTCGGCCCCTTCACCAACGCCATGAGGTGAAGCGAGTGGCTCGGAGACGGTTGTTCCTCGTAAAGAGGGCACCCCGCCTCCGAAGCTGCAACGCCCGCAAAAGGCTTGCAGGCGGAGGGAGGAAAAGACTCGCATGGCGAGCCCAACCTCCCCAATAAGTCCTCGAAGGCGACAGCGCCTTCAGCGCTTCGTCCGGCTAACAGCGCCTGAGGTTCTGCCCCCAAGAAGCGTACGGCCATTCCCGTGAGGATCTTCAGTTCGAGGAGGGCCACGGCAGCTCATCTGAGCTAGGCCGGGAAGGCATATTCTTTCAATGGAATTGACGTGGACTCCGGGCCAACTGGGAGGAGTTGCGGAGGCTCGTCTCATCCGTTCATCGTTAGCTATCGTTTTGCAGGAGACCATGCTAGGCGCGTGCCCCCTGCCCACCCTTCCGGGGTATAAGGGTCTTGCGACCCCACCACCGCGGGATGGCCGGGATGGGGAATGCGCGGTTTACACCCGGCATGATGTCTCCGTTCTTCCTTTCTCTTTAGATACCTCCTTTCAGGCAGTGGCTGTGCAGCTTCACCTGGATAGGAGGTAAACTCTGATTTCTGCGTACATTTCACCTTCAGCTGACTTCGACGCGGGGGACTTCCGCCGCGTCGTGGCACGGTTGCCGAGGCCCTATCTCTTGCTTGGAGATCTGAACGGCAGGCATCCTCTCTGGGAAGATTACTCCATAAATCTCAGGGGAAACGTCCTTGCCGATCTGATCGAAGAACTTGAGATGGGTGTCCTAAACGTGGATGAGTTTACGCATCACTGTCCGAGAACCGCTTCATTTTCTTGCCTCGAACTATCTTTGTGCTCTTCGGATGCACAGCCTGATTTTGATTGGGAGGTGGTCGATGACCTCCATGGTATTGATCACTTTTCCATTCAAATATCATTTTCAGGGCAACTGCCACCGGAGAGACCACCTTGGTGGTGCTTGGCGCGGGCGCGGTGGCCTGCATTTCATTAAATGACTGAATTCTATATCTCAGTCGAGAAGTTTAGGTCGATAGATGAGGCCGTTGAGTTCTTCTCCGGCAACCTTATCGCCGTGGGCCTGACTACTATTCCTAGGACGTTTGGCCGTTTTGCACGCCAACCACTCCCATGGTGGTCGGCCGAGTGTGAGACCGCCCTCAAACAGAAGCGTTATGCCTACATTCGCTATAAGCGCCACCCGAACGATTTTACTGTCGCTGAATTTCGTCGGGCTAGGGCTAGGTTCCGGTATATTTCGAAAGACCCCTTTAGCTGAGGTGTGGAAGCGAGTCAAAAGGATTCGGGGCAAGTTCTCGCAGGACCCCCATTCCATTCTCCAGGAGAATGGTACCGCAATCTCGGACCCCGCGTGCGTGGAGGAATCCTTAGCGACCGCTTTTTCCGCATTCTCTAGCTTGATGCTGCTCCGCCAGCATTCAATGCACGTCGTGATGTCGCGGAAGGCCGCCGGCTGGACTTTACCTCCAGATGCGGAGAACCCTTCAACAACAAGTTTACTGTGAGTGAGTTGCGTTTCGCTCTCGTTTTGTGCGTGGACACCGCCCATGGTCCGGACGATGTTCCGTACGCCATGCTTCGAAACCTGGGTGAGCGAGGCATGGCCTTTCTGTTAGATTTGTTCAACAGGATCTGGGTGGAAGGTCTTCTCCCAGACTCCTGCCGAATTGCTACTGTGCTCGCTTTTCGCAAGCCGGGCAGAGATCACTCTACTCCGAACGGTTTACGCCCAATCTCTCTAACCTCTTGTGTGTGCAAGTTGATGGAGAAATTAGTAAATGTTAGATTAGCCTATTTCCTGGACAGCGGAGGCCATCTGTCTTCTGCACAGTGCGGCTTACGTAAGTTCCACTCCACGTCGGATGCTCTGCTCTGATTGGAAAATGCCGTCTGCGAGGCTTTCCATCGTAGACAGCACTACGCCACGGTGTTTTTTTAACTGGAGAAGGCCTATGATCCTGCATGGCAATAGGCTATCATAGAGACTCTCCACACGATGGGGACGAGGGGACGCCTCCCAATGTTTATATCTGAATTTTTGCGAGATTTTCGATTCCAAGTACGGGTGGGGGGAGCCCTCTCCGGCCCAAAGGAGCAGGAAGAGGGTGTCCCGCAGGGAAGTGTCCTCAGTGTCAAACTCTTTGCCCTGAGCATCAACAGCATCAACTCGGTGCTGCTGGAAGATGTTCTCGCTACGCTCTACGTGGACGACCTTTCGATATCTTTTGGCGCGGCCCAGATGCCAACTCTGGAGCGTCGACTCCAACAGGCATTAAAACCGCGTCTCTCGCTATGCCGAAGCGCACAGGTTTCGGTTTTCTTTTGCCAAGACTAAGGTGGTGCACTTCTGCCGCCATCCACGGCTTCCCTTCGACCCAGATTTATTTCTTAATGGGGTGCGCCTGGATGTGGTGGAGTCGCACCGCTTCCTTAGTCTTGTATTCGTCTGACGCCTAACCTGGGAGGTTCATATTTGCAGCCTTAGGGTCTCTTGTACCCACGCCTTGACATTCTCCGTTGCGTGACGTTCAGCGTTTGGGGCGCTGATAGGGCTACTGCCTTACTTTTTTATCGATCCTTTCTTCACTTGAAGCTCGACTAAGGATGCGAGTTTTATGCATCCGCAGCCGAGCGTTTATTGCGGAAGGTCGTGCCAGTGTATACGGATGGCTCCAAGTCCCAAGAGGGGGTCGGCTTCCACGCCGTATCCCCTCTGTTTGAAGTCAGCGGGGCTCTACCAGGCGCTGCGTCTGTCTTCACGGCCGAGCTGGTGGCAATACACCACTCGGTACGGGAGATTACGCGACGTGCCCGGTTCGGAGACCGGATTGTGATCTATAGCGACTCACAAAGCGCCCTGAGTGCTCTCGGGGCATTAGAATCTCCGCATCCCCTGGTTCGCGATATCCGTGACGCCACGGTTTTGGCGAGCCGGGCAGATGTCGAGATTATCTTCTGCTGGGTTCCTGGACATTTAGGAATTGCGAGAAATGAGCGCGCCGATGAGGGCGCCAAAGAGTCCGCGAGGACTCTGCCACGAGACCAGCGTTTCGCTCTTCCTCACACCGACTACATGGCAGGAATACGGGCAGCTCTTCGGACTGCTTGGCATAGAAGATGGGAGACGGTCGAAGGGAACTTAAAGTTGCGTGCCATTGCGCCGCGACTGTTCCCATGGACCTATCCCCCAATGCCGCAGCGGCTTCAGGTTGCTTTCTGTCGTCTCCGAATCGCACACACTCGTGTGACGCATCGCTATCTGATGGAGCGCTCGCCTGCGCCCGATTGCAACGACTGCGTCGTTCCCCAGACTGTTTGGCACATTCTTGTCGAATGTCCCAGTCTGGGTGATCTTCGCGCACGATACCTGTCCCAGTACCGGGATGGGCGGGGTCGCTACCGTCTGTCCCTTGTGCTCGGGACAGATTCGTGCACATTGACTTGTGGACTTGTTGACTTCTTCGGGGAGGCCGGCCTTCTCCCTATTATTTAAGCAAGGTTTGTTTGTTTTTTTGTTTTGTTTTGTTGTTTTTTTCCATTTGTTTTTTTTTCTTTTGTTTTTTGTTTGTTTTTTTTCCTTTAGTTGCACGCTCCTGCGCCGGGGGGACCTCTCCCCGACGCACCAGCTTGCTTCCTTTCCCCCTTTTGAGGTGTTGTTTTTTTTTCTCTCTTTATTTTTATTTTTAAGTAGCCTAGAACTAGGCCAGTTTTAATACGGCGACTAAGGCCCAAGTAGGCAGTCGCCAGATGAGCTCTAATAAAAAAAAAATGCGGAAGGTGGATTCGATCAACCACCCCGGCCTTCGCATTGCAACCGGTGCCTTCCGCACTTCCCATCATTGAGAGCCTGTTGGTCGATGCTGGGGAGATGCCACTCGCTCTGCGCCGCGTGCAGTGCATCACTTGCCTGTACGCGCGAGCCCGGCGCCTCCCTAAGTCGTTAACAGCTCTCACTGCATCCACAGCTGATCTCGATGGTGCCTATGCCGCCGAGAGACGCCAGTCATACCCTAAGCCCTTTGGGTTTAGGGCCAGGAAACTCCTTCGAGATGTAGATATAGCTCTCGTGCCGGTGGCGCCCCTGGTTCTGCTAAGGACACCACCCTGAAGGGTACCACATTTGGCTATTTGTCGCCACGCCTCTACTCCCAAAGCTTGTACTGCGCCGGGAGTATTGCGTTCGACCTTTTCGGAGCACACAACCTGTCACGCTGGTACCGTGCCAGTGTATAAGGATGGCTCCAAGTCCCCAAAGCGTTCGGCTTCCATGCCCTATCCCCTCTGTTTGAGGGTCAGCGGGGCTCTACCATGTGCTGCGTCTGTCTTCACGGCCGAGCTGGTGGCAATACACCACTCGGTACGGGACATTACGCGTCGTCCCCAGGTCGGAGACCGGATTGTGATCTATAGCGACTCACAAAGCGCCCTGAGTGCTCTCGGGGCATAGGAATATTCGCATCCCCTGGTTGGCGAAATCCATGACGCAACGGTTTTGGCGAGCCGGGCAGATGTCGAGATTATCTTCTGCTGGGTTCCTGGACATGTAGGAATTGCGGGGAATGAGCGCGCCGATGAGGGCGCCAAAGAGTCCGCGAGGACTCTGCCACCAGACCAGCATTTCGCTCTTCCTCACACTGACTACATGGCAAGAATACGGGCAGCTCTTTGGACTGCTTGGCAAAGAAGATGGGAGACGGTCGAAGGAACTTAAAGTTGTGTGCCATTGCGCAGCGACTGTTCCCATGGATCTATACCCCAATGCCGCGGCGGCTTCAGGTTGCTTTCTGTCGTCTCCGAATCGGGCACACTCGTGTGACGCATCGCTATTTGATGGAGCACTCGCCTGCGCCCTATTGCAACGACTGCGTCGTCCCCCAAACTATTTGGCATATTCTTGTCGAATGTCCCAGTCTGGGTGATTTTCGCGCACGACACCTGTCCCGGTACCGGGATGGGCGGGGTCGCTACCGCCTGTCCCTTGTACTCCGGACGAGTGCGTGTACATTGACTGGTGGACTTATTGACTTTTGGGGGGAGCCCGGCCTTCTCCCTTTCATTTAACCCGGTTTAATTGTTGTTGTTTTTGTTATTGTTTTTGTTATTGCTTTGTTATTGTTATTTCTTTTTATTGTCGTTTCCTGTTCAATTTTTTAAAGTAGCCTAGAACTAGGCTGTTTGTTTACGGCAACTTATGCCTAAGTCGGCAGTCGCCAGATAGCCCCTTAATTAAAAAAAAAAAAAAAATTGGGGGGAGGCCGGCCTTCACCCTATTATTTAAGCAGGGTTTGTTTTTTTGTTTTGTTTTGTTTTTTGCATTTGTTTTTGTTTTTTTCCTTTCCTCCATTTAGGGTGGTTTTTTCGTTTAATTTTATTTTAAAGTAGCCTAGAACTAGGCCAGTTTTAATACGGCGACTAATGCCCATGTAGGTAGTCGCCAGATGAGCTCTAATAAAAAAAAAAATCGCCTGCGCCCTATTGTGAAGACTGCGTCGTCCCTCACTGTTCGGCACATTCTTGTCGAATGTCCCAGTGTGGGTGATCTTCGCGCATGTTACCTGTCCCGGTACCGGGAGGGGCGGGGCCGCTACCGCCTGTCCTTTGTACTCGGGATGAGTGCGTGCACATTGAATGATGGACTTGTTGACTTTTGGGGGGAGGCCGGCCTTCTCCCTATTATTTAAGCAGGTTTTTTCTTTTGTTTTATTTTGTTTTTTTTTTGCTTTTATTTTGTTTTCCCTTATAGGTCGCACGCTCCTGCGCCGGGGATCCTCTCCCCGACGCAGGAGCTTCCTTACTGCTCGCTTCCCTTTCCCTTTTTTTTGGGGGGGGGGAGTTGTTTTTTATCTTGAATTTTATTTTAAAGTAGCCTTGTGCTAGGCCAGTTTTTAATACGGCGACTAATACCCAAGTAGGCAGTTGCCAAATGAGCTCTTAAAAAAAAAAAAAATTACGATGCATAAACTTTTACCTGTTCTTGGAATCCTTTTCTAATATGATGACGGAATTTTAGTCTTTCCATGGCTTTGGGTTTATGTTTCTGTCTGAGATCTTGTCTAACCAGAAATTTAATTCATTATTTTTCCTATGTTTCCGAAATATGAAAAAAAAGAAAAACACGCTATGATTCCCCAAAGTCAATGAGATTTTACTTCTTCACGTACCATTGATTCTTAATTCCCAAAGGTTATTAATTTGGTAACTTTTATTCTATGTGCTGTTTCTACGAAGTTGTTGCTGGGCTTTTGACTATAATTCCTCCAGTTCCCTAAATTTAGGTTTGGCAAGGTTTTATCATAACCCTTTCACTTTTCATGATATTTTTGTCGTTATCCTCTTCTTCCTGTATTTGTTCTTCAGTCAGTAAAATCCACTTTGATTAAATATTTCTTTCCTTAATATCGAAGCTGTTTGATGTATAGCTGGGCTTAAATAGCGAAAGGGAAAGTGGCCTTTATCCATCATTTTAATTTACAAAAAGTGACCAGACAGAGAAAAGACCTATACAACTCCCTTGAGAGGAGATGGTTATTTATAAGACTGGCACAATTCAACGAGAGAATAGACCTAATTAATCATGAGTAATTATTAGAGGAGGAAGGACACATACTCGTATGTAAATAGTATTTATATAAGTGCATATAGTAGTGGAGGTGAAATATAGTTACTGAGAGTTGCCTAATTTAAAGTAACATTTTGAGTAGATTTGAAAACCTCAGATAAAATTCATAATTATTTTCTATCGGCAGCTACTTGGGTGGGAGGAGGCTACATCAACGGAACAGCAGAAGTGGTCTACGATAGTGGACTTGTTTGGTGCCAAGCTCCTTTTGGCTACGCTCTGTCTCTAATCTTCGGTAAGTAAACTTATCAGAATTTCCATGAATCTAATTGAAATAAAGAAGCAAAATACTCTCACTCCCGCATACCAACAACCATTTTCTCAATTATGTTATTTTTCCTAAGCTTTTAGACGAGCAAAAACAGTACCTTGGAATGAATTTGTTTTTAATATGCTTGATTTTTATAGAGAGCGGTTTATTTAAAAGTTTTCTACGAGCTATCTGAATACTTTACTACTCTTTGACAAACACTATTTATTGCTACACGTCACGAACGTGTTATAGAATTAAACACTTTTAGCTCTCATTTTTTTCTGAGTAGTTAACTTTTCAAAAATGACATAAGAGTTCTGAATTCAAATGTAATTGGAAAAAGAATATCTTAAAAATATTCTCGAGAAACACACTAATCGTAGTGAGTAGAGAATAGAAAACTATATGATCATGCGTGATATTATTTACTAGAATAAAAGATGATTTCCTCATCATTGTGGAGCCATTTGGAACTGCTATTGGCTATAGATTATATTTTGCCATTTCGATATTACAGTTATTATACTTGTGCCAAGTTCAGGACACGGTATTTGTAGGCATCATTCGTGTTGCTAGTACAAATAGTATGTCGGTAGGACCTCTTTGCTTTGACAATGAGTACCTTCCGAAACCAACTAGGATATTGAGTGCTCGGAGTGAATTTAGAGGATATTAATGTATACTCTTTAATCTGAAAGTTTGCAAAAAAAATAGAGTAGTTTTTGCTTTATTACAGAAAATTATTACATTCAAATAATTAATTATGCAAAATGTTAGTAAACACTAAAGAGATTAACTTGAATGAGAATTACCTATTTATGATTAAATCGCTTTTAATTTAATAAATTATTCGCCTTAGTTTAGGCACTTTGAAATGGATAATTAGACTTTTCAGGGTTTGCTTAAGTTTTTAAACGCGCAGAATGATTTAAGTGCTCTTTTAGTTCGATGAAGTTAAAGAAATTCAAATTGGAAAACGTGTAAAGCAATGGAAGAAGTTTGCTTCGAGGAGTTTCGCTGTACGAGGAATAAAATAGTGTCGTGATTAGTGGTAACCTCCAACCATGAAGTGGTGAAGATTGGATAGAGACCGTTTGTGATCGATTGAAGCAGGATATGAGCACTCTTTTCTGGGTGTGGATAAAGTTATTTAGGCTTTATTTGTCTGAGCCGATCTCTTTGCTTCCTGACTAAACCATTTTTAGTCATTCACAAATTGCGAGGATTCTAATATGTCCACTGTCGTAGAATAGGGCCAAGTCAACCCTTTCTGCGTTTACAGGTGCGTGTTAGATATGTATATTATAAAAGGAGAGTGCAAATTAATTGAATGTAGGTTGGCACAGTTGACTATCTTGGAAGTTCTGGGATAACAGAAAACTGGTACAAAAATAACTTTACCCAAATATGCAAATTAATATTATTTTACAAGATTAAAAGGAGTTTTAAAACAAGCTATACCCCTATTAGATGTACACAGGTCTCAGCAACTAAAGGTGGGGAGGGAAAGACTTGGTGAGGATGTTTCCCGTACAAACAAACGAACAATATCGATCGAGGGACGCTCAAATGACCTTGAGCGTATACTAAGTCGATGATGAAGGCTTTACACACTTGCACAAGAGAGTTGCGCGTTGCTGCTACCTCGAAGATTTGTTCCTGGGGAGTAATCCTTGCCTGGGCGCAAAGTTTAGACAATAGTCTCTTGGTAATTACTATTACAGGTGGAACTTAAACCTTGCTACCTTGCTTTCGAGTAAGACGAATCCAGACTAAACGCGCTGCGTTCGAGGAGCACGAGGAAGCAGGTTGATGTAGACTCACGTGAATTTACGAGAATACCTGCAGCTTGAGGGGATCTGAGAGAATTGGAATTGTGCAGAGTCCAGCGGGACGCGAATAGCAGGCACGGGCAGGGAAGAGCAGACGACGGATACGGACGAGGCAAGGCGTGTGGCGGATACTGACTTCCATCTCTGTCGCTTAAGGATTTATAGAGGTCAAATGGGGTTTTCCCCCTCAGTCCGAAGCAAAGGGGGTCTAGGGTCAGACGCATCGGCAGACGAGAATAATCTTGACATTTTAGTATGAGCGCGGGAAGGTTCATAAGTCGTCGAGGCGAATTTTGCCTGACTTCAGATGGAACTTTCTGTCTCTCAAACATGTCGCAGCTTCCAGTGATGGCGGCATTTCAGGTCACCCCGGCTGCTTATAATTTCGCACTCTATTAGCGCAGAAAAAACGGGTCACCTAGATCTCAGTTGTCTCTCGCTCTCTCAATTGAAATCTTCTCTCTTTCTCTCTCTTTTTTTTTTCTCTCTCTCTCTCAGATCTCTGGCACCCACTATTTAGAGAAGATTCTTGTTCTGATAGAAGTTGCTTCTTGAGGGAAAAGGAAGATATGAAAAACTTATCTGCAAAACGGGGATAAAGTTCATTTCGCTCTCTCACTACTAAGGGTCCTGCGGAAGATTGATATGGTTTCTTTGGTAGCACGGAAAATCTTGTATACGTGGGTGAAAGTCTTGTGAGAAAAGCCGATGGCCGGCGTCCCTCATATCCTCTTAATATATTTGTCAAGAACGTTCTACCCCTCAGATGAGGGTTGCAAATAGAAAGAAGAAAATATATGTTACTAATATGAGATATACAGCAACGAACGCTGGTGATGTTTGTGGTTGTCACAGAAATCGTTAGTCACCTTCACACTACATCTGAAACTTGTATGTAACCTACCTATATCTTGCTGACCCATGTAGTGTGAAGATGGTTAACCAATGTTATGCCAACTGCTAACTAGATCTCCGTACACTGCAGGTTAATTAACTGTTGTAACGTGTATTAAAAGGATCAAAGTTCAGATAAGGGCCAAAAATAATGACTAGAGAAGTACAAAAATGTAAGTAAAGACCAATTGGATGCATTATCGAAGCTTTTTAAAATTATGAACATTTTTGCACTATGACTATTCTATACAAGGAAATATTTTGAATAAAAGTAATGCATCTTTGTGAAAATATTATTATTGCATTCTATGGAGGATGTACATTTGTTTTTTACGTTACTTGGAATTGTACACGGATGTGCCTTTGTGATTCGTTTTCTCTATATCTGTGAATATATTTATTATTAAATAGAAGATGAGGTTATAAATTAAACAAAAATTCATGAGTAGAACAAGAAGAAAATGGCTCACTAGGGTTTATGCTAATAACATGGGTATGCAACATTAATAGAAAAGATGAATTTCCCCATGAAAGAATTAATCGATTCTAACGTCGTTATGCAAGACGAAGTTAATGAAAGTGTTTAAATGTTCTTGGCGGTGTGAGTACATTGAAAATATCAAATTTTCAGGAAATCTAAAATAATAAATTTACAATTAGCTATTGTTCTATTTATTGTTATCAGTATTTTCTATGTAAATATAAATTAATACAACTTATTAGAAGGTTTTTGTGTTCCATATTTACTAGATTACTTTCTGTTGGAATTGGTGTCGTAAATTAGAGTAATACAAAAGGCATCTTTCTTCCAATACTTCTCTATATTTTTTATTGCTTATTCTGTGTTATCTTTCCATAAGTTCTTCTATTCCTATTTTTTTTTACATATGTCATTATATTATCGTCTTCAGTTACCACTGAGGGGAATTTTTAATAACTTGGTAGTAACACATTCTAGGCCACGGCCAAATGGAAAAAATAAAGCAACAACAAAGCAATTTTACACTACCATCAGAAAGTAATCTGCCTTCAGAGAGGAACAGTCTCAGTAAGAAGAAAGTGAGTAGAGCTCACTCTGTTACCCCCCCCCCATAAGGGGCGCGGCGATTAGCAATCCTGGCTGCCGTGCTGTCGGGATCAGCGCACCCTCAAGCCCCAGCTTATCCTCCCTTCCTTCCTTCAGATAGCCTGTATTTCTCCCCTACTTCGTCGCTTTTCATATAATCTCGAATACAACTTTCTCTGGTCAGCCTCTAATTACACAGGGTAGATGCTGACCTTCTTCTTAGCCAACCGTCCCGAATCGGGACTGGGGAAGGGCAATGTTCCCTAACCCCAGAGCTCGGGTTCGGGATGAGTTTTTATAACAACCTGCTTCATCCCCACCCATACCTTCCTCACATCGCTTTTCCTTTCCTCTTCCCGATAAGGGGCGCGGCGATTTGCCATTCTCGCTGCCGTGCTGACGGGATTCAGCGCTCCATCCGGCCCCAGCTTAGCCTCTCTTCCTTACTTCAGATAGCCTGTATTTCTCCCCTACCTCGTCGCTTTTCATACAACCTCTCCCACAACTTTCTCTTGTCAGCCTCTAATTTCACAGGGTAGATGCTGACCTTCTTCTCAAGCCAACCGTCCCGAATCGGGACTGGGGAAGGGCAATGTTCCCTAACCCCAGAGCTCGGGTTCGGGATGAGTTTTTATAACAACCTGCGTCATCCCCACCCATACCTTCCTCATATCCCTTTCATCCTCATTCACTGTCTATCTTTGATTTTACGCCATGTCTAAGGTGGAGCAGCCATGCCGATGGACTGCTAGGCCACCAGGCGGGAGGGGTAGTCCCAAATGGCAGCGCCTGGCTCTGCCTGGCCTGTAAGCACCTCTTGCAGTGCGGGCAACTGCGAGAGGTCATGCGCGATTGCATCCCGTGTAAAAAAAGAGGGTCACCATGCCCAATGATGAATATAAAAAAAAACCCAACTTACCCTGTAACATCCACGGAGCCGCCCTCGGGCAGCTCCACCGAGAAAATGGAGGTCATCCCCCTTGTGTTTGCGCAGGGGACCCTCCATACTTCTTTAACCGGAGAGGAGGCTTACTCCTCTCCTACGCCTACGGGTGTAGGGGACTCCCCCACACCCCCTTCTCTGAAGTTGCTTTCGGGCACCTCCCTATTTCCAGCGGCAGTCGCTCCTTTTCTTTCTAACGGGACTGCCAATAAAGCCAGCAGGCAGCCCATTGCCGACCACCCCTCGTGTAAGCGGCTCGGTAGGGCAAACCCCCTTAGGGGGGAGAGGGAAGCCAGGCCCCTTCGGTCGCTTCCCTCAAAAGACCTGCTGGCAAGAATTTTAAACCTTGCCGGGGTCAAGGCTTGTGCCTCCCCACACAAGACTGGCGACACCGCCAAGGGGACCTGCGATGTCCTGGGAGGGGATGGCCAACTGAAGGCCCCTCATGTAAAGGTCATGGTCCTTGAGGAAACTCAGGCTCAGAGGGTAGGGCCTTCCATGGGAGGAAATCCGGGCTCGGCACCAAACACCGAACCCAAATCCGCCACTATGCAAGGTCCCCCTCAAACAGTTACGGTGCCTGAGGCATTACAAGGAGAGGAGGGATCTACTCCGACCGGTGCCACTGAGAAGCAGGTTCATTTTCCACCATCCTCTCCAAAAAAGAAAAAGACAGGCAAAAAAGACAAGGAAGACTCGGGGCTCATCCCCATCAGCGGGGGCTGCGGGGTCGGATGGGTCTGCTGCCACTGTTGCAAGCAAACAAGCCAAGATCGGCACATCCAGCCTCTCTGCCCCCCAAGTTGCGGAGCCCCTGACTGAGACCAAAAGTTCACAGGGCGGATCCTCGATGACATCGGGGCCTCTGATTCAGAGGTTACCTGGCGTTTTCGAGCCCACTGGCTTCAAACGCTTCCTCGTTATTCGCTCCACTGATAGCAGCATGTTGTCCAAGGGCAACATGATCCATCAGAGGAGAGGATTAGCTAGTGTAATTGGTAGAGAGCCGAAGGTGACCCGTTTCTCGGACGGGAGCCTTTGGGCGAATGCGGTGAATCCCGCCAAGGCGGCCAAGATAAGTGCTCTTCGGACACTTCATGGTACCCCGGTGAGTGTGACGCCACACTATACCATGAGGTTCGTGAAAGGAGTAGTTTATGCGAGGGAACTCGTTGACTACTCCATAGAGGAAATCACCTTAGAGCTGGCCGAACATGGGGCGGTCAAGTTTGAACGTGTGATGAGAAAACAGGGAGGGGCCTCGAGACCCACCCCTACACTCTTCGTCACGTTCGACTGTGACAAGCTCCCTGAGTCGGTGCGTGCCGTTTGGTACCACTACCGCGTGAAGGCATTCGTGCCACTGCCACGGCGGTGCTATTAATTTCACCGCTTCGGCCATACGAATCGCTCATGTAGACGTGCAAAGTCAGGGTCACCCGAAGTTTGTGTAAATTATTCCAAGGCTGCACACAATAAGTCCAAATCGTGTGTGGCCAAGTGTGTCAATTGCGGAGAGCCGCACCCGGCCTCTTCGAAGCAATGTGGTGCATATCTCCTTGAGAAAGAAATCCTGGCCGTTAAGGCTTAGTATCGACTCTTATTCCGTGAGGCTAAGGACTTGGTCCTGGCGCGCGCGGCTCTGCCTGGGACTTCATATGCCTCAATAGTTAGAAAGACACCCTCTGCTCCTGGCCCATCCCCCCAATGCCGCGAAGGCTTCAGGTTTCTTTCTCTCGTCTCCGAATTGGGCACACTCGCGGGCCGCACCACCATTTGATGTAGCGCTCGCCTGTGCCCTACTGTGAAGACTGCTTTGTCCCTCGGACTGTTCGGCACATTCTTGTCGAATGTCCCAGTGTGGGTGATCTTCGCGCACGATACCTGTCCCGGTACCGGATTGGCAGGTTCGCTACTACCTGTCCCTTTTACTCAGGACGAGTTCGTGCACAATGACTTGTGGACTTGTTGAATTTTGGGCGAGGCCGGGCTTCTCCCCTTTATTTCCGAAGGTTCTATTTTTTTTGTTTATTATTTTTTTCTTTGTAGGTTGCACGCTCCTGCACCGGGGTGAGGTGACCTCCCCCCGATGCCGGAGATTGCTTCCTAATTGTTAAGTTTTCCACATTTTTATCATTGTTTTTATATTTTTATTTTAAAGTAGCCTAGTTCTAGGCTGTCGTGTTTTTCGGCGACTTATGCCCAAGTGGGAAGTTGCCAGATGCGCTCTATGAAAAAAAAAATGTTCGGCACATTCCTTCTTGAATGTCCCAGTCTGGGCTTTCTTCTCGCACGTTACTTCTCCAGGTACCGGGATGGGCGGTGTCGCTACCGCCTGTCCCTTTTACTCGGGACGAGTACGTGGGCATTAACTGGTAGACTTGTAGAGTTTTAGGGGGTGGCCGGCCTTCTCCCTTTTATTTAACCAGTCATTTTTTGTTTTGTTTTGTTTTTTTCTTATAGGTCACACGTTTCTGCGCCGGGGAAACGTCCCCCGACTCAGGAGCTTGCTTCCTGCTCGTTGAATTTTTCCTTTTTTTTCAATTTTTATTGTTGGGTTTGTATTTTTTTTTGTTTTATCTGTTTTAAAGTAGCCTAGTACTAGGCAGGTTTTTAATACAGCGACTAATGCCCAAGGAGGCAGTCGCCAGATGAGCTAAAAAAAAAATAATAAAAAAATCAACGCTTTACTGAACTCTATCCTGAAGAAGTGCGTAGACCACTCCCGAAGAGTGGCATAGATATTTGCCGGTAGCTTTGTTTGGCTACCGGGAAATCCCGCATCGCAAATTACGATTTGCCCCTTTTGAATTGTTGTATGATCGGATCGTCCGAGGCCCGCTGAGCATTTTAAGTGTTGTCTTCTAACCAAGAAATCCAGGAAATCCAATCTTCCTACGCCTACCTCTTAGAACTTCGGCAGATGTTAGAAAAATGTTCTGAATTCGCTTTTTAGAACGGGAATTAGATTTATACTAAACGTATTTTGATCGAAAATATAAGGATCATAGATTCAAACCCGGCGAGGAAGTTTTATTATTACTCCCCACCGAGAATAATAAACTCCTAAGTCAATGGAAGGGACTCTTCCCCTTCATCGAAATTCACTGCCGCGTTGACTACCTCATTGCAACTCCATCTATGGACGAGCTATATCGCGTAAATATACTCAAGGGGTACCACCGCCGAGTGTGCATCAATAATATCGTGACCATTGACCAGGAGTTGGCCTTGGAAGCAGACTACTCCATGGATCCGCTAAATGTGGTGCAAGTGCTTGCATTGAACTTGACAAGAAGTACATCTTGCCCACCGTGCCCAGCGCTACCGAATCCCAGTCATCCGACTTAGATGTTAATCCACAGCTGCCTTCCAATTTTAAAAGTCGGCTGCAGCAGTTATTGAGTCACTTTGGATACGTGATTTCCAAGATTCCCGGCTGTGCCGCTCAGTTCGAGCATAATGTTACTTTAACTACCCTGAAGCCTATTCATTCTAAGCTGTACCCCTGCGCATCCATTCATTAGAAGTCTTCAACGCAGAAGTTACTAAATTGCTAGATTTAAAGATAAGAAAACCCTCCCAATCTAATTACTGCTATCCCCCTGTGTTGATAAAGAAGCCAAACGGGCCATATAAGCTGTGCGTCGATTTTCGGAAACTTAATTCGATGACCTTGTTCGATGCTGAGCCTATCCTCTTGACCAAAACCAAAACCTCCATCTTTTGAAGAGGCTAATTACATTACCGAAATGGACCTATGTGAGGCTTATTATCAATTCACCTTAAAGAAGGCTTATTATCAATTCACCTTAAAGAAGGCATAAAGAGATACACGGCTTTCTCTACAGACAAAGGCTTAATGCAGTTCCGCCATTTCCAGTTCGGCATGGTGACGGCCTGTACTAATTAAAATCGCATGATGCTAAGAATACACTGGTTTACAAACAAAACATTTTTGTTCTGAGGCAAGGATATGAATAGGTGTTTTTTACTAATTTTGTTGTAAATTTAAATTTCTTGAACAGTTTTGCTTCATCACCTCTAGTTTTTTGCGTTCACATACCCCATTTTTATTATACTGCATATAAATTCAAAATATAGTGTGTTTATTTCATCTGTTACAAATGTATATTAGAGAAAAAACAGCATAGATACAGAACATTAATGGAACTAAATTACTGGGATAATAAAATACACACAAATCATAGTAGAGCAGACAGTTAGAAGTGAGTTTTTTGAAGGATTCTGTGTACTTTGCCTCTGGGTGTCACACAAGAGCATACAGGAGAAGTCCCCTATTATGTCGGGGTTCAACGTGCCTTGGTAGTTGCTCTCCTTCTTAGAAATGTCTTAGTGAGACCTTTCTCCATGCTCATCATTCACTGCACACAGTTTAGGATGGAATTAGTTGAGATGGGAGTGGAGAAAGTGAGTTTTGAGTAACATTCGGCATCCCATATCCGCATAGGACTGGGACAACTTTTCGATACACTTTTGGTAATCTAGTACCATGTGTCACCAAGAAAACCTTGGCAGACGTGACTTAAATTATTCCCATGCTCTCAGCTCCTTTAAGGTAAAAACCTCCTTATTTATTTATGTTTCAGCAGCTCTCGAATCTAAGGTTCGACGAAAATGCCCTCCTTGAGCTTAACAAAACTCAGAGCTGGGAATAGAGTACACAAGTGTTGGAAGGCAGCGCCATTTTTATCGATTGCCTTCACGAAATTCTTCATTAGTCCAAGCTTGATATGAAGAGTAGGAAGAAGCATCTTGTTCGTGTCCACCAGAGGATGTTCTTGGACACTGAGTTCACCAGGCACGAAAGTGCTCCTAGAACCCCAGTCCTTCTGTTTATAGTGGTTAGACAAAGCCAAACTGTCCCAAAGACAGAGAAAGCAACAGTACTTTGTAAAGCCCGCTTGTGTACCCATAAGGAGCCCAATGACCTTGGGGTCTCCGCAGAAACTCCACTGGTACTGATTGTACTTGACAGCTTCTAAACGGAGCTCTATATTGTCATACGATTCCTTCAGATGGACTGAGTGGGCAATGGGAATGCTGGGGTATTTATTCGCATTGTGCAGGAGCACAGCCTTCATACTTTGCTTGGAAGAGTCTATAAAAAGATTCCAATCTGAGGGATTTTGTGGGAAGCCAAAAAAACTGAACAAGCCAGAGACATTTTTGCAGTAGCACAACCTGTTTTCCATGTCAAAGAATAAGGTGAAGTCTTTGTTTCGTGTCCTGAAACTGGTGATCCTTGCATCTGTCTTGAACAGGTTCCACTGCTTAAGCCGGGATGCAGGAGCTCTGCCTGCTGCTTAGATAGATACAAATCATGGACAAGGTCATTTAGGTCTTCGTGCGTGACCTGGTGACATTGTCTTCAGAGGAGATCGAATGGGCAGAATAGTCCCTTGAAAGTATTTCTTCATCTGATGAAGGAAGATCTTTATTTGCTGGGATTATAGAGATAGGAAGATCATCTGAGTAGGGAACCGGTCTCATAGCTGAGGGAAGGTTGGGATATTTTTTTCTAGAAGAAGCATTGAAACCAGTTATATTTGTCAGACCAAAATAACAATCATCTGCATGGATTTTTGGTTCTCTCCAGACCATCGGGACAGCAAAGTTGAAGGCTGTTTTCTTACCATTAAGCGATGCAGTGAGTCCATGGTAACAGGGTTTACAACAGATCTGCAGGGCTCAGGATTCGTCCTGATCTCAAATTTTACAGTCTAAATTATGAAAGTAAGCAGTTCTCAGTAGGGAAGTAATTGTTCGTAGCTGTGCAATTGTCGTGAAATCCTCACACACATAACAGAATGAATTTGCCTCGTTGATGCATCCTCGGTGTTTTGAAGTCCCTGAAGCCATTGCAGATAGATGTACCAACCCGCATAAATCTGGAAAACAAAATAAATAATCATATACATATATGGTTACAAAATACATATGGTTGCAAAACCATAATATAGACATGTGTCTAACATATAAAATGATTGTGTAATATGATTGTAAAGCAACGCTAACCTCACTATCTAAGAAAAGGACATTTAATTTTTTTAGCATTTTCACTACCAGAATATTTTATATTCCAAATAATGTTATAAAAGCTTTTAAAACATTAAAGTTTAGTTAGAGAGGAGTTGAAATTTTGGGCAGGTAGTTTGCTTGAATTTATCCATGTAGATTATATTATATTAAGTAGAAAGTATAAATATACTTAGTGCAAGGTATATATTTTCTAATATATATAAAATAAAGATATATATATATATATATATATATATATTATAATATACCTGATAACTAATTAAACAATTAATTCTCAAAAAATTAATAAAACAAATGCTAAACTTTCAGCACGTATTTACTTTACTGGTTATCGAAAACATCTGAGGAGTAATAGTGTTGCCAGATATTCAATAATATGCTAATACATTAGAGCTACAATTGGGATACCACGTAATGGGCGCGGCGATTTGCCATCCTGGCCGCCGTGCTGACGGGATTCAGCAACCCGTCTGACCCCAGGTTAGCCTCTTTTCTTTCTTTCAAAACACATGTTTCACCCCGGTTTCCTCGCTTTTCATACAAGACCTTTCACAACTTTCTCTGGTCAGCCTCTTATTTCACAAGGTAGATGCTGACCTTCTTCTCAGCCAACCATCCCGTATTGGGGCTGATGAGGGATGGGAAAACGTTCCCTAACACCTTGGCTAAGGTCTGGGGTGGGAGGTTTTAACAACCTGCTTCATCCCCACCCATACCTTCTTCACATCACCTTTCATTCTCACTGCACCATCTATTTCTTTTTACGCCGTGTCCAAGGTGGAGACGCCATGCCGAGGGACTACCAGGCCACCAGGCGGGAGAGGTGGTCCTGAATAGGGGCACCTGGCTCTGCCAGGTGTGTACGCACCCCTTGTAGGGCGGGTTACTGCGAGGGCTGATGAGTCTATGCATCCCGTGAAAAATTTATGGTCACCACGCACAATGATGAGAAAATAAAAAATCTACCCTCAATTTCCCCTTATCCATCGACGGAGCCGCTCTCGGGCAGCTCCACATAAATAATGGAGGTCCAACCACCCTTGTGCTTGCGCAGGGGACCGTCCAAATTTCTATAACCGGAGAGGAGGCCTACTGCTCTATTTCGCCTACGGGTGTCGGGCACTCCCCTAACCCACTTCTTTGGAGGTGATTTCAGGCACAGCCAACTTTTCAGCGGCAGGTCCACCCTTAGCTTTTCAAGAGGACTGCCAAGAAAGCCAGCAGGCAGCCCATAGCAGACCGCTCCCCATTGAAGCGGCCAGGTAGAACAAATCCTCTTAGGGGGAAGAGGGAAGCCAGGCCCTTTCGGTCGCTTCCCTCAAAAGAACTGCTGACAAGAATATTGAACCTTGCCGGGGTCAAGGCCTGTGCCTCCCCAGACGTGACTTGTGACAGCGCTGCCGACGGGACCTGTGAGGTCCTTGGGGGAGGGCCAACTGAAGGCTTACCCTGAGATAGACATGGTCCTAGAGGCAACCCAGCCTCAGACGGTAGTGCCTTTCATGGGAGCGAATCCGGGCTCGGCGCAAAGCACCGAACTCGAGTCAGCCCCTATGCAAGGTCCTTCTCAAACGGCTAGGGATTTCGAGGCAGTAGAAGGAGGAGAGGGATCTCCTCCTCCAACTGGTGCTCCTGCGACTGCCAGGAACTTCTTAATCGCGGAGAAGGACCTGACTGAGTCAGGCCTTGGGGCCCCTGTCATCGGGGGGGGAGTAGCGAGTTTATTCACCCGCCCTCCTCTCATAAAAAGAAACAAAAGACAGAAAAAAGACTAAAAAGACTCTGGGCTCCTCTCCATCCGTGGATACTACCTGTACGGATGGGTCTGCTGCCACTTTGGTGAGTGACCAAGAAAAGGTTAGCACATCCGGCTCCTCTTCATCCCCGGGTGCGGAGCACCAGACTAAGAAGGAAGGTGCGCAGGGAGGAGCTTTGATTACATCGGGGCCCTCATTCAAAGGTTAGCTGGCGTTTTCGAGCCCACTGGCTTCAAAAGTTTCCTCTTTATTCGTTCCACTGATGGCAGCATGTTGGACAAGGGCAACATGAACCATCAAAGGAGAGCATTAGCTAGTGTAATTGGTAGATAGCCTAAGGTCACCCGTTTCTCGGAAGGAAGTCTTCTGACGAATGCAGCGGGTCCCTCGTAGGTGGCCAAGATAAGTGTTCTTCGGACACTTGATGTAATCCAGGTGGCAGGGTTGTTTCCGTGCCCATTCGGAGCCCTTCTGCCGCTTCTCCTGAAATGGGGCACTCTCGTTGTAAAGCTGGTGGTACAAAGCCCCGTAAGGGGCGCAGCGATTTGCCATCCTGGCCGCAGTGCTGACGGGACTCAGCACTCCGTCCGGCCCCAGCTTAGCCTCTCTTCCTTCCTTCAAAACACTTGTTTCCTCTCTTTTCACACAACCTCTCCCACAACTTTCTCTGGTCAGCCTCTAATTTCACAGGGTAGATGCTGACCTTCCTTTCAGCCAACCGTCCCGCATCAGGGCTGGGAGGGGTGGGGGACAATGTTTTCTAACCCCTGAGCTCCGGTCTGGGGTGGCTGGTTTTTAACTACATGCTTCATCCCCACCCATACCTTCCTCACATCCCTTTTCCTCTCGTCTTCAAAATCTATCATTTATACGCCGTGTCTAAGGTGGAGCCGCCATGCCGATGGACTGCCAGGCCACAAGGCAGGAGGGGTGGTCCCAAATGGCGGCGCCTAGCTCTGCCGGGCTTGTAAGCACCTCTTGCAGTGCGGGCAACTGCAAGAGGTGATAGGCTATTGCGTCCCGTGGCAAAAATAGGGTTACCATGCCTATGGATGAATCAATAAAACCTAAAACCCCTTTAACTCCTCCTTGCTCATCGACGAAGGCGCCCTCGGGCAGCTCCAGCAAAAAAATGGAGGTCCCCCCTACCCTGTGCTTGCACAGGGGACCCTCCATATTTCTCTAACCGGAGAGGAGGCTTACTCCTCTCCTTCGCCTACGGGTGCAGGGGACTCCCCCTCACCCCCTTCTCTGGAGGTGCTTTCGGGCACCTCCCTTTTCCCTTGCCTCAGTAGTTCGAAAGGCACCCTCTGCTCCTGGCTCATCCAAGCCAACGAGCACGGTTGTTTCCGCGCCCATTCGGAGCCCTTCTGCGGGCTCTACCCAACCTGGGCTCTCCCCTGGTAAAGCTGGCAGCAAAAAGGGTTCATACCCAGCCCCGGCTAAAACCAGGGCTCCCCCCTCTTCCCCCAGCGTGACCGTTTCCCGCAAGGCGAAACGGCCACGCGCCTCCACCGAGTCGTTAGACTCACAGGAGGCAACACCCCTGAAGATGGTCGCTAGGCCATCTTCAGGGGTTCCTAAAGCTGTCCCCCGAAAGGAGGACAGCAACAAAGGAGCTTCGGCTCATTCACCCACACCCCGAGGTGGAGGGAGTTGCTCGGAGACGGTGGTTCCTCGAAAAGAGGCCCCCCCGCCTCCGAAGCCGCAGCGCCCGCCTAAGGTTTTGAGGCGGAGGGAGGAAAAGACTCGCATGGCGAGCACAACCTCCCCCAATAAGTCCTCGAAGGCGACAGCGCCTCCAGCGCTTTGTCCGGCCAACAGCGCCCGGGGTTCTGCCCCTGGGAAGCGTACGGCCATTCCCGTGAGGGTCTTTAATTCGAGGAGGGCCGCCGCGTCTCCTCCGAGCTAGGCCTGGAGGGCATATTCCTTCAATGGAATTGCCGTGGACTCCGGGGCAACTGGGAGGAGCTGCGGAGGCTCGCCTCGTACCGTTCCCCGTTAGCTATTTTTTTGCAGGAGACCATGCTAGGCGCGTGCCCCCTGCTTACCCTCCCGGGGTATAAGGGTCTTGCGACCCCACCACCGCGGGATGGCCAGGCTGGGGGATGCGTGGTTTACACCCGGCATGATGTCTCCGTTCTTCCTTTCTCTTTAGATACCTCCTTTCAGGCAGTGGCTGTGCAGCTGCACCTGGATAGGAGGTATATTATCATTTCTGCGTACATTCCACCGTCAGCTGACTTCGACGCGGGGGACTTCCGCCGCGTCGTGGCACGGTTGCCGAGGCCCTATCTCTTGCTTAGAGATCTGAACGGCAGGCATCCTCTCTGGGGAGATTACTCCATAAATCCCAGGGGACAAGTCCTTGCCGATCTGATCGAAGAGCTTGAGATGGGTGTCCTAAACGTGGATGAGTTTACGCATCACTGTCCGAGAACCGCTTCATTTTCTTGCCTTGACCTATCTTTGTGCTCTTCGGATGCACAGCCCAATTTTGATTGGGGGGTGGTCGATGACCTCCATGGTAGTGATCACTTTCCCATTCAAATATCATTTTCAGGGCAACTGCCGTGTGAGAGACCACCTCGGTGGTGCTTGGTGCGGGCGCGGTGGCCTGCAATTCAGGAAATGACTGAATTCTCTATCTCAGTCGAGTAGTTTAGGTCGGTAGATGAGGCCGTTGAATTCTTCTTCGGCAACCTCATCGCCGTGGGACTGACTACTATTCCTAGGACGTCTGGCCGTTTTGCACGCCAACCACTCCCATGGTGGTCGGCCGAGTGTGAGACGGCCCTCAAACAGAAGCGTTATGCCTACATGCGCTATAAGCGCCGCCCGAACGATTTCACTGTTGCTGAATTTCGTCGGGCTAGGGCTAGGTTCCGGTATATTTCGAAGCACGCCCGCCGCTCTTCTTGGCGGGCATATGTGTCTTCACTTAACGGGAAGACCCCTCTAGCTGAGGTGTGGAAGCGAGTCAAAAGGATTCGGGGCAAGTTCTCGCAGGACCCCCCTCCCGTTCTCCAGGAGAATTGGAGCGCAATCTCGGACCCCGGGGCCGTGGTGGAATCCTTAGCGACCGCTTTTTCCGCATTCTCTAGCCGTGATGCTGCTCCGCCAGCATTCAATGCACGTCGTGATGTCGCGGAAGGCCGCCGGCTGGACTTTACCTCCAGAGGTGGAGAACCCTTCAACGACAAGTTTACTGTGAGTGAATTGCGTTCCGCCCTCGCTTCGTGCGCGGACACCGCCCATGGTCCGGACGATATCCCGACGCCATGCTTCGACACCTGGGTGAGCGAGGCATGGCCTTTCTGTTAGATTTGTTCAACAGGATCTGGGTGGAAGGTCTTCTCCCAGACTCCTGGCGAATCGCTATTGTGCTCGCCTTTCGCAAGCCGGGGAGAGATCACTCTACTCCGACTGGTTTCCGCCCAATCTCTCTAACCTCTTGCGTGTGCAAGTTGATGGAGAAATTGGTAAATGTTAGATTAGCCTATTTCCGAGACAGCGGAGGCCATCTGTCTTCTGCACAGTGCGGCTTCCGTACGTTACACTCCACGTCGGATGCTCTGCTCCGACTGGAAAATGCCGTCTGCGAGGCTTTCCTTCGTAGACAGCACTACGCCATGGTGTTTTTTGATCTGGAGAAGGCCTATGATACCGCATGGTGATACGGTATCATGGAGACTCTCCACACGATGGGGGCGAGGGGACGCCTCCCTATGTTTATATGTGAATTTTTGCGAGATCGTCAATTCCGCGTACGGGTGGGGGGAGCCCTCTCCGGCTCAAAGGAGCAGGAAGAGGGTGTCCCGCAGGGAAGTGTCTTCAGTGTCACACTCTTTGCCCTGAGCATCAACGGCATTACCTCGGTGCTGCCGGAAGATGTTCTCGCTACGCTCTACGTGGACGACCTTTCGATCTCTTTTGGCGCGGCCCAGATGCCAACTCTGGAGCGTCGACTCCAACAGGCATTGAACCGCGTCTCTCGCTATGCCAAGGCGCACAGGTTTCTTGTTTCTTTGGCCAAGACTAAGGTGGTGCACTTCTGCCGCCATCCACGGCTTCACCCCGACCCAGATTTGTTTCTTAATGGGGTGCGCCTGGATGTGGTTGAGTCGCACCGTTTCCTTGGTCTTGTATTCGACCGACGCCTCACCTGGGAGGCTCATATTCGCCGCCTTAAGGTCTCTTGTACCCGCGCCATGGACATTCTTCGTTCCGTTACGTTCAGCGCTTGGGGCGCTGATAGGGCTACCGCCTTACTTTTTTATCGATCCTTTGTTCGCTTGAAGCTCGACTACGGATGCGAGTTTTATGCATCCGCAGCCGAGCGTTTATTGCGGAAGGTGGATTCGATCCACCACACCGGCCTTCGCCTTGCGACCGGTGCCTTCCGCACTTTCCCCATTAAGAGCCTGTTGGTCGATGCTGGGGAGATGCCACTCGCTCTGCGCCGCGTGCAGTGCATCACTCGCCTGTACGCGCGAGCCCGGCGCCTCCCTCAGTCGCCAACAGCTTTCACTGCATCCGCAGCTGATCTCAATGGTGCCTATGCCGCCGAGAGACGCCAGTCATACCCTAAGCCCTTTAGGTTTAGGGCCATGAAACTCCTTCGAGAGGTAGATAAAGCTCTCGGGCCGGTGGCGCCCCTGGTTCTGCCCAGGACGCCACCCTGGAGGGTACCACATTTGGCTATTTGTCGCCACGCCTCTTCTCCCAAAGCTTGTACTGCGCCGGGAGTATTGCGTTCGACCTTTTTGGAGCACACATCGTGTCACGTTGGTACCGTGCCAGTGTATACGGATGGCTCCAAGTCATAAGAGGGGGTCGGCTTCCACGCCGTATCCTCTCTGTTTGAAGTCAGCGGAGCTCTACCAGGCGCTGCGTCTGTCTTCACGGCCGAGCTGGTGGCAATACACCACTGGGTACGGGAGATTACTCGACGTGCCCGGTTCGGAGACCGGATTGTGATCTATAGCGACTCACAAAGTGCATTGAGTGCTCTCGGGGCATTGGAATCTCCGCATCCCCTGGTTTACGAAATCTGTGACGCCACGGTTTTGGCGAGCTGGGCAGATGTCGAGATTATCTTCTGCTGGGTTCCTGGATATGTAGGAATTGCGGGGAATGAGCGCGCCGATGAGGGCGCCAAAGAGTCCGCGAGGACTCTGCGACCGGACCAGCGTTTCGCTCTTCCTCACACTGACTACATGGCAGGAATACAGGCGGCTCTTCGGACTGCTTGGCAAAGAAGATGGGAGACAGTCGAGGGGAACTTAAAGTTGCGTGCCATTGCGCCGCGACTGTTCCCATGGACCTATCCCCCAATGCCGCGGCGGCTTCAGGTTGCTTTCTGTCGTCTTCGAATCGGACACACTCGTGTGACGCATCGCTATTTGATGGAGCGCTCGCCCTCGCCCTATTGCAACGACTGCGTAGTCCCCCAGACTGTTCGGCACATTCTTGTCGAATGTCCCAGTCTGGGTGATCTTCACGCACGATACCTGTCCCAGGACCGGGATGGGCGGGGTCACTACCGCCTGTCCCTTGTACTCGGGACGAATGCATTTGGGGGAGGCTGGCCTTCTCCCTTTCATTTAACCCGGTTTAATTGTTGTTGTTGTTGTTTTTGTTATTGTTTTTGTTATTGCTTTTTTATTGTTATTGTTATTTCTTTTTATTGTTTCCTGTTTAATTTTTAAAGTAGCGTAGAACTAGGCTGTTTGTTCACGGCGACTAATGCCTAAGTCGGCAGTCGCCAGATAGCCCCTTAATTAAAAAAAAAAAAAAGGTGGCACAAAGGGTAAACACCCAGCTCCGGGTCAAACCAGGGCTACTCCCCATTCCCCCAGCGTGACCATTTCGGGTAAGGCTAAACGGCCACGCGCCTCCACCGTGTCGGGAGACTCACAGGAGGCAACACCCCTTAAGTTGGTCGCCAGGCCATCTTCCGGGTTCCTAAAGCTGCCCCCCGAAAGTAGGAGAGAAATAAAGGAGATTGTGCTCCTTCGTCCATGACTAGTGGTGGGAGGGGGAGCTCGAAGACGGTGAATCCACGAAATGAGAGCTCCCGCTTCCTAAGCCCCAACGTCCGCCTAAGGTTTCGAGGCGGAGGGAGGAAAATACTTGAATGGCGAGCCCAACCTTACCCAATAATTCTACGAAAGCGACAGCGCCTCCACCGCATTACACGGCCAACAACGCCCCGGATTCTGACTTCAGAAAGCATACGGCCATTACGGTGAGAGTCATCTCTTGGTAGATGGCCTGAGGCTCGTCTCCTCCCGTTCCCCGTTAGCTATTTTTCTGCCGGAGACTATGCTAGGCGCGTGCACCCTGCCTTCCATCCTAGGGTATAGGGGTTTTGCGACTCCACCAACAGGAGATGAGGGCCTGCCTGGGGCATGCGCGGTGTACCTCCTTTCTGGGAGTGGCTGTGCAGCTTCAACTCGATAGGAGCTATACTTTTACTTCTGCGTACATTTAAATATATGCTCCATTCAACGCGGTAGAGCTCCGCCGCGTCGTGGCACTGTTGTTGAGTTCTTTTATCTTTTTTGAAGATCTGAGCGGCAGACAACCACTTAGGGAAGACTACTCAATAAATCTCAGGGGAGAAGTCCTTGCCGATCTGATCGAAAATCTTGGGATAGTTGTCCTAATTGTGGTTGAGTTTACGCATCACTGCCCGAGAACCGCGTGATTTTCTTGCCTTGATATATGTCTCTGATTTTCGGATGCACAGGCTGATTTTAACTGGGGGGGGGGGGCGATGTCCCTAATGGTAGTGATCACTTTCCCATTCAAATATCATTTTCAGGGCAACTGCTGCCTTAGAGCCCACCTCCGTGGTGCTTGGCACGGGCGAGGTGGCCTGTATTTCAGGAAATGACTGAATTTTCTATCTCAGTCGAGGAGTTTAGGTCCTTAGATGAGCCCATTGAGTTCTTCTCGGGCAACCTCATTGCCGCGGGCCTGACATAAATTCCCAGAACGTCTGGCCATTTTGCACGCCGACTACTCCCATGGTGGTCGGCCGAGTGTGAGACCGCCCTCAAAACAGAAGCGTTATGGCTATATGCGCTATAAGCGCCGCCCGAACGATTTCACTGTGGGTGAATTTCGTCGGGCTAAGGCTAGGTTCCGGTATATTTCGAAGCACGCCCGCCGCTCTTCTTAGCGGGCATACGTGTTTTCACTTAAAAGGAAGATACCTCTAACAAAGGTGTGGAAGTTATTTAAATGAATTCAATTCAAGTTCTCGAAGGACCTCCTCTTCCGTTTTCGAGGAGAATGGGACCGCAATCTCGGACCCCGAGTCCGTGGCAGAATCCTTCGCGACCACTTTCTCCGCATTGTCTATCCGGGATGCTGCTCCGCTAGCATTCAATGCACGTCGTCATGTCGTGGAAGGCTTCCATGTGGATTTTCCCTTCAGAGGTGGAGAACACTTCATCGACCGTTTTACTCTGAGTAGGTTGCGTTCCGCTATTTCATCATGCGCGGACACCGCCCATGGTCCGGAAAGTTTCGCCTATGCCATGCTTCGACACCTGGGTGAGCAAGGCATGGCTTTTCTCTTAGATTTGTTCAACGTGATATGGGTGGAGTGTATCCTCTCAGATTCCTGGCGTTTTTCTTTCGAAAACCGAGGAGAGATCAATCTATTCAGGCCGGTTTCCGCCCAATCTCTCTAACCTCTTGCGTGTGCAAGTTGATGGAAAAATTGGTAAATGTTAGATTAGTCATTTTTTCTGGATAGTGTGGCTTCCGCAAGTTCCACTCCACGTCGGATGCTCTGCTCCGACTGGAAAATGCCGTCTGCGAGGCCTTCCTTCGTAGAGAGCACTACCCTACGGTGTTTTTCTATCTGGGGAAGCCCTATGATACCTAGAGGCGATACGGTATCATGGAGACTCTCCACACGATGGGGCCGAGGAGACGCCTCCCATTGGTTATATCATATTTTTTGCGAGATCGTCGATTCCGCGTACGGCTAGGGGGATCTGGGTGGCGTGTCTCCTCCCAGATTCCTGGCAAATCGCAACCCTGCTCGCCTTTCGCAAACCTGGAAGAGATCATTTTACTCTGGCCGGTTTCCGCCCAATCTCTCTAACCACCTGCGTCTACAAGTTGATGGAGAAATTGGTATATTTTAGATTTGCCTTTTTTCCGGACATCGGAGGACATTGGTTGTCTATGCAATGCGGTTTCCGCAAGTTCCATTCCACATCGCATGTTCAGCTTAGACTGGAAAAATGGTGTCTGCGAGGCCTTCCTTCTTATAGAGCACTTGCCACAGTGTTTTTCGATCTGGAGAAGGCTTATGGTACGGAAGGCGATACGGTATCATGGAGACCCTCCAAAGGATGAGGGCAAGGAGACGCCTTCCGTTCTTTATATCTTAATTTTTGAGAGATTGCTGATTCCACGTATGGCTGTGGGGAACTCTCACCTGCCTAATGGAGCAGGAAGAGGTTGTCTAGCAGGGAAGTGTCCTCAGCGTTACACTCATTGCGCCTAGCACAATGATATTACGTCGGTGCTGCCAGAAGATGTTCTTGTTAGGCTCTACGTGGACGACCTTTCGATCTCTTTTAGCGCGGCCCCGATGCCAACTCTGCAGCGTCGACTCTAACAGGCATTGGACCGCGTCTCTCACTTTTTGGAAGCACACAGCTTTCAGTTTTCTCTAGCGAAGACTAAGATGGTGCACTTCCGCCATCTAAGGCTCTACCCCAACCCGGACTTGTTTCTTAATTTGATGCGCCTGGAAGCGTTTGAATCGCACCGTTTCCTTCGTTTTGTATTTGACCCACGCTTCACCTGGGAGGCTCATATTCTCAGCCTTAGGGTCTCTTGTCCCCGCGCCATGGATATTCCTTGTTCCGTGACGTCCAGCGCTTGGGGCGCTGATAGGGCTACTGCCTTACTTTTTTATCGATCCTTTGTCCGTTCGAATCTCGACTACGGATGTGAGTCTTGTGCATCCGCAGCCGAACGTCCATCACCGAAGGTAGCCTCTATCCATCACACTGGCCTTCGCTTGGTGACCGGTGCCTTCCGCACTTCTCCTAATGAGAGCCTGCTTGTCGATGCTGGATCGATGCCATTTTCTACGCGCCTTGCACAGTGCATTACCTTCTTGTACGCACGAGCCCAGTCTCTCGGTTTGTCACCAACGGCTCTCTCTGCATCCGTAGCTGATCTAAATGATTCCTATGCCGCCGAGAGACACAAGTCATACCCTAAGCCCTTTGGGTTTAGGGCTATGAAACTACTTCGAGAGCTAGATATTGCTCTCGGGCCTGTAGCGCCCCTGGTTCTTCCCAGGACGCTACCCTAGGAGACGATCACCGTTGGGTATTTGTCGCCACGCCTCTGCTCCAAAAGCTTGTACAGCGTCTGGAGTATTGCGTTCGGCCTTTTTGGATCACATCTCACGTCACGCTGGAACCGTGCTAGTGTATACGGATGTCTTCAATTCTGAGGAGGGGGTTGGTTTCCCCGCGGTATCCCCTTTGTTTGAAGTCAGCGGGGCTCTGCCAGCCACAGCGTGTCTCTTAACGGCTGAGTTGGTAGTAATACACCAGTCGCTACGGGAAAGTACGCAACGTGCCCGGATCGGAGACCGGATTGTGATTTATAGCGACTCACCTATCACCCTGAGTGCTCTCCGGGCATTGGAATCTCCTTACCTTTTGGTTTGCAATATACGTGATGCCACTGCTTTAGTGATCTGGGTGGATATCGAGATTATCTTCTACTGGTTTCCTGCACATGTAGGAATTGCGGGGAATGATGAGCAGACGAGGGCGCCAAAGAGTCCTAGAGTACCGTTTGACTGGTTCAGCTTTTCGCTCTTCCACACACAGACTACATGGCAGGAGACGGTCGAGGGGAACTTACAGTTGCATGCCATTGCGTCGAAACTGTTCCTATGGACTTATCCCCCAATGTCGCGACGGTTTCAGGTCACTTTCTGTCGTCTCCGAATCGGTCACACTCGTGTGATGCATCGCCAGTTGATGGAGCACTCGCCTGCGCCCTATTGTGATGACTGCATCGTTCCCTAGACTGTTTGATACATTGTTGTCGAATGTTACAGTCTGGGTGATCATCGCGCACGTTACCCGTCTCAGGACCGGGATGGGCGGGGTCGCCCCCTTCTCTCCCTTGTACTCGGCACGGATTCTTGTACACCCCCCTATGGACTGTTAGCCTTTTTGGAGTAGACCGGCCTTCTCCCCTTTATTTAACTAGTTTTTTTTCTTAGTAGGTCGCCCGTTCCTGCGCCGAAGGGAGGGGGACCTCCCCCCAACGCCGGAGCTTGCTTCCTGCTCGTTGCCTTTTTCCATTCTTTTTTACTTTTAGTTTTTTTTTTTAAATCTTATTTCAAAGTAGTCTTGTACCAGGCAGTTTTAATACGGCGACTAATGCCCAAGTAGGCATTCGCCAGATGAGCTCTTAAAATTGAAAAAAATTTTGTCTGTTTTTTAGTCTCTCCTACTCTCTCGTTGTTTTTGGCTTTTAACTCTCTCCCTCTATTACTTATAGTCTGTCTCTAGCTCGCTCTCTCTGTCTGTCTGTCTGTCTGTCTCTCTCCATTTCTCACTCTGTCTGTCTTTCCCTGTTTATTTCTCTCCTTCATCCTCCTTTTTATCTCATTCTCTCTCACTTCATCCTTATTCCTCTTTCTCCAACTCATTCTCCTACTCTTTCATTTATTCATTTTATACTGTTTCTTCTCCTCTTTCACCTTCCCTTTCTCGTCTTTTTATTCCTCTATTTCGTCCGCTTTCTTTTTTTTAAATTTTTTCTCCTTTCTCCTCTTACTTTCTCCTCCCTTTTATTCTCCTCTTTCACTTCTTCTTTTTCCTCCTATCTTTCCTTCTCTTTCTCCCTTTCTCTCTCTCCTCCACTTCCATATTCTCTTTTCCCTTTCCATTCCCATTCCCCCTTCCCTATCCTCAACCCCTTTCATTTCCCTTTCCCTGTGTCTTTTCCCTTTCCCCGTGTCTTTTCCCTTTCCCTGTGTCTTTTCCTTTTCCCCGTGTCTTTTCCCTTTCCCCGTGTCTTTTCCCTTTCTCCGTGTTTTTTCCCTTTCCCCGTGTTTTTTCCCTTTCCCCGTGTTTTTTCCCTTTCCCCGTGTCTTTTCCCTTTCCCCGTGTCTTTTCCCTTTCCCCGTGTCTTTTCTCTTTCCCCGTGTCTTTTCTCTTTCCCCGTGTCTTTTCCCTTTCCCCGTATCTTTTCCCTTTCCCCGTGTCTTTTCCCTTTTCCCGTGTCTTTTCCCTTTCCCCGTGTCTTTTCCCTTTCCCCGTGTCTTTTCCCTTTCCCCGTGTCTTTTCCCTTTCCCCGTATCTTTTCCCTTTCCCCGTATCTTTTCCCTTTCCCCGTGTCTTTTCCCTTTCCCCGTGTCTTTTCCCTTTCCCCGTGTCTTTTTCCTTTTCCCGTGTCTTTTCCTTTTCCTTTTCGCCAATGTAAAAAAACAATTTTAAAGCATTTCATCTTTATAATTCTTTAACCCTCTCTGGTTCCATCAGCGGCGCCATCGAAATAACCTCAAATAGAGACCCAATAATGCAATTAAAGAGTGGAAAGGATTCACTCAGATTAGAGAAAATTGGTTATAGAATTATGTCCGGAAATAGTCTTATTTACCACATTTTATATTATTTTGAAACCACTCTTTTAATTTATATAAAAATTGAAGTAAATAATGTAGTTTTGTTTGTATCTGATACTGTCCAAGATTCCCTTCATATAAGAGTGTCTAAAAAGGTTATGAGGAAAGAATTGTGTATTTGAAACAAGGATGCGGCCAAAACTGAAGAATAAAAACTTATAACTTTTGTTTTACGCTTAAAATTCATAAATTATCTATAGCAACATTGTTGCAGGTCTATTATAGACTGATAATCATCGTAATATTCAGTTATCAGGATGGCGAGACGAATTAAGGTAGGTAAATCCTTCAGAAAACTGGTAGTGCATTGGAATAGTTGTGTGGATGACATGTAAAGGCGTAAAATAAAGTATAATAAAGTTCCATTAGGGGCCCAGCGAATCGAGAAGGCAAACGAGTCACTCTCGGAAATTCTCTTCCAGGAGAGATCCAATGATGCAAAGGATGTCAATGAAGGAGAAGTTTGAGTCGAAAAGTCGGTATTTCACTACAAGCTACAAATAACTTGAGTTTAAATGTGACTCGCCCCACTGTTTCACGTCGCATGAGAGTATTGTGGCTCACTTCGTGTTCTCTTGTAATGGAATTACTAAAAAACAAAATAAATAAAGTGGTAATCTTAGTATTCGCTATTTTTAGCGACTAGCGCAAATTTAATTTATTCAGATCGCAAGGGAGGTAACATTCTATGTTTCTTAAGGGTGAAATGTAAAAGAATTCTATATGCACAACAAGACGGTTCAATTTGTAGGCCGCTAGGTAGCAAGCGGTCGTCTGTTTATGCAGCAAAATTAACCCGTGGTATACAAGAATCTGTTTCGGGAAAATATGATCCACTTTCTCAGAGCTTAGGGATTACCCGAGCGTCTTTTCATGCAGAATATTGCTCGGGCCATACAGAAAATTCGGGGAAGCAGTTCTTTGTTGATAAAAATGTAATTTTGGTGGACTGCACTGCATAGTAACCTGCAACTATGAAAATACTCGGTGATAAAGTAATCGCTCGGAAATTTTGAATACCATTGGAAAGGCTGGAAAAAAATTAATAAAATCTCGCCCCCAAATTCTAAAAATTGGTAAAGTTCTTCGGCCAAAGATATGCTCAAGACATTCAAAACAAGAGGCTCTATAATTATTGTTGATATTTTAACAATTAGACTGGCCAATACCAACTTTATTGTCTTTGGCTTTGCTCAATCAGGTCAACTTTTTGACTTGTCACCCTTATAACTTTTACGTTTTTTACATGTACATGTATTTTCTATTTATATGATACAAAAATCTTTCTTATTTCTTTTAATAAACGAATTCTGAAGAGTATACATTGGTCATATTTTGACGAACTGGTATTTTCTTATTGAAGGTGAATGAAATGGATTCGGTCAGAAGATCTTTGCAAAGTAAGCTAAATGTATTCTGCAACATCTAAAACAAATACACCTAACAGTAATCCAGTCACAAGTTTCATAGAACGTGCTTACCATGCTTTTTTTTTAAACTTGCTGATCAAGATCTGCGTCGTTGGACCATTGGCATGAAAAACTGTCTGAAGTTTGGAAGTCCCATGGTTTGGCGGTAGCCGACAAACCATGGTACTCAATGCTACTTCAGCGCTATTCATTTAACTGGTATAATGAAAGAGAAACGGATCAGCCACAAGTATTTTGATCTTCAATCAGAACGCCGTGCTGTAGCATATTGTGATGAAATTTCAGTACCTGTCTTTGGAGGACTTTCTGACATTATTGACGAAGATTCATCCAGTGTTGGAGAAAATGAAGAAGTGGCTTTTGGCTTTTGATTCTCCACATCATCTTTACAAAATGGAGCTAAATGTTCTAGATTGCGATCTTAGCTTTTCAAATTCCTCTGCCCAACTGTTGGAATCTAGAATCAAATGGAAAAACCCCTCTCTGACATTGCTCGCCTCACCTTCTAACGCAACAGAAATCAAGAGTACCTCCACTTTTTTGTAACGAGCAGGCCTTGGTGTGTTGTATAGATATTGAGCAGCTTTATCACAACCCTCGAATGCCACAGTATTAACTCGAAGATTGGAGACTATTCATTGATAGCATCAAGCGATGCCTTAAATGTTTTCTGCTGCACAACCGCAAACAGTTTCCCTCTGTACTCCTCACACACTCGACTACAGTGAGGGAGCAGTATGGTAAAGGACGTACTGGATAAAATTCGTTATAATCAGCATAAGTGCTTTCAGAAACCTCGGATGCAACATGAGCATCAAAGTGCATTATTTATTCTACATATGAATAGATTTCCTTATAATCTCAGATCAATTAACGACGAACTGAGGGAGAGATTCCATTAAGACATGGAAGAGATGGATACCATGTATCAGTGAAGCTGGGATACAGTCATGATTGCTGATTACTCTTAGACTCTGAAGAGAGACATCCATCTGAACATTCTACGAGTTCGAAGAAACGGAAGTTCATGTACTGAATTCAGAAGGCTAATGACCTAATATCTAATTTACATTTACTTACCTTTATCAATGTCTACTAATAAATGTACAATAATCAATTTTTTACACATTTAATTAATAAATTGTGTTAAAAAACGATGTTTTTATATTCAAAACCTATTTAGGATGAGAATTATTAACCAAAAACAACCGAAAATGTCACAAAAATGTAATCGATTTAGTTGTAAGATCGGATATTTTAAAAATCGCAGCATAAAAACATGACCTAATCGGAGGAAACTGATGTTATTTTCGGATTCATTGGTGCAAAATTGTCCTAAATCAGTTGAAAAAAACTTAAACGACTTACAACGATTTATTTTGTTACCCAATGTTACGTACTTAAAAACCGAAAATGTCACAATAATTTAATAGATTTAGTTATAAGATCAGATATTTTAAAAATAAACTTGGCTCCAAAACCTGACCTGATTGGAGGAAAGGAGTATTCTTTTATGGTTCAACTGTGTGAAATTATCCTGAATGAGTTGAAAATGACTTAAACGACTCCAAAGATATTTTTGTAATCCAGTGTTTTGTATGTGATAATTGTTTCTAGCGATGGCTGCATTTCTACATATCGTTCTCTAGTTTGAAACCGAGTTTTTTCTTCTAATAAGATTAAATTTCTCTTAACTTTTGTGTTCGCTCTTTTATGAATATTACTTGGACATTGTCAGAGGCCAATATCAAAGAATATTATGACCAATCATCTTAAAAACTTCGTTTTTTTCCAAAAAAATGTATATTCATTTTTTATACTTAATTTTGAACGGTATTTTAGATTAAAATTATTAGAACATAGATACTTAGTTGTATGTCATACGTAGTGTTGTGACCAGTTTTCTCAGGAATTATAAATGGAAGTCCTGACACCAAGAAGTGACATACAGATGAAAGCCCAATTCCCGGGTTGAGTGAGAAACCTAATATAGGGGCCAATGTGGCCTTACCACAAGTGTTCTTCGGGGGATGAAATTTGACGTAAAAGGGAATGAAATGATCCCTGGTTATAATCCTCCAAGGTCTTTTCGCATGATCTTTCGAGAGCCACCAGGGATGAAGGAATTTTATGTCATTTCGAGCGAAGGAGCAATTCTATCAGGCATTGAGGATCCCACAGGGGAGAGACGGAAAAGGTCAAATTCCCCTGACATCCCTATCAAAAATAATAGAAAAAAAGAATGTAGCCTCGGCGACCTCTGGGCTGCTCACTGAGACACTATTCAAAAGGTTTAAGGCCTAGCTACGCTCCGCCGTAGGAAACCAAGCGTTCCAGTCTTTCACACTAGATCACTTGCTTTAATGTAGCTAAGCTCACGCTGATGACCCCGTAAGGGGCGCGGTGATTTGCCATCCTGTCCGCCGTGCTAACGGAACTCAGCAGCCCGTCCGACCTCAGCTTAGCCTCTTCTCCTTCCTTCAGAAACGTGTCCCTCCATCCTTGTTTCCTCGCTTTTCAAACAACCTCTACCACAACTTACTCTGGTCAGCCTTTAATTTCATTGGGTAGATGCTGACCTTCTCAGCCAACTATCCCGGAGGATAGAGGCTGAGGAGGGAGAGGACAATGTTCTCCAACCCGTGAGCTCCGGTTTAGGATGGTGGATTTTTAGAAACCTGCATCATCCCCACCCATGCCTTCCTCACCTCCCTTTTCCTTCTCTCTTCACACTCTAACAATTTTACGCCGCGTCCAAGCTGGAGCCGCTATGTTGAGGGACTGCCAGACCACCAGGCTGGAGGGGTTGTCCAAAATGGTAGCACCTGACTGTACCAGGCCTGTACTCACCCTTTGCAGAGCGGGCCACTGCAGGGAGTGATTAGCGTTTGCATCCAGGAAAAAAGTCACCATGCGCTCGAATGAAAACTTACCAAAACCACAATCTCTCCCCATTTCCACTTTAAGAACAACGGAGCCGCCATCAAGCAGCTTCACAGAGAAAATGGAGTTCCCCTCCCAGTGGTTTCCCAAAGGACCCTCCATAACTCTTTAACCGGAAAGGAGATTTACTTCTCTCCAGTGCCTACGGGCGCAGGGGGCTCCCCCTTCCTTGGAGTCACCACGTGACTCCATCTCAAATCTGGCGTTCCCGCCTTTGCTTTCACAGGGGACTGCCAGGAAAGCCAGCAGGCAGCCTATAACCGGCCGCTTCCCGTCGAAGCGGCTTGGTAGGGCAAACCCCTTCAGGGGCGAGAGGGAAGAAAGGCCCCATCGGCCGGTTTCCTCTAAAGTTCTGGCCTAAATATTAAATCTAGCGGGAGTGAAGGCCTATGCCCCCCTCCCCCAAAGAACATGAATGAAACTGACATGAAATGTGATGTCATGGAGGGGGAGGGGGAATGGAAAAATGGAGGCCTCACCGAGATAGACATGCTGCCTGACGCAGCCCAGCCTCAGAAGGTGGGGCCTTCCATTGGGGCAGATCCAAGCTCAGCAATAATCATCGAGACCGATTCTGCTCCTCTTCGGGGAACTCGCCAGAAGGGTCGGGCTGCTAAGCCATGACAACAGGTGGAGGCATCTCCTCGTACAGCCGTTGCCCTCACGATTGTTCGGATCTTCACCATCTCGGCCACGGACCTTGCAGAGGCCGGCTTATCTGAAATGCTAGCTCCTGTTGGGGGAGGAGAGAAGGGGGTCTATTCTCCGCCCTCCCTCCTAAAAAGAAAGACTAATATAAAAAAATGGGGCCACGGGGACGGAAGAAGCCACTAAAATCCTTGAAAGCAACTAAGCAAAGATCAGAGAAGAGCTTTAGCTCATATAATTGTAGAGAGCAGAAGGCGACCGGTTCCTAGAACGGGAGCCTTCTAGGCGAATGAGGCAAATCCATCAAAGGTGCCCAAGATAAGTGTTCTTAGGACACTTGATGGCACCCCAGTGAGTGTGACGCCACACTCTTCCATGAACTTCGTAAAAGGAGTAGTTTAGGCGAGGGAACTCGTGGAGTACTCAAGAGAAGATAGCACTCTAGAGCTGACCAACCAGAGGACGGACAAGGTCGAGGGTGTGATGAGAAAAGAGGGAGGGACCTAAAGACCAACTCCGCCACTCTTCGTCACGTTCGACTGTGAAAAGCTACCTAAGTCAGGGCGTGCCGGTTGGTACCACTACCGCATGAAGGCATTCGTGCCACTGCCGCGGACGTGTTCTCACTGTCACCGCTTCGGCCGGCCATACAAATGGCTCCTGTAGACGTGCAAAGTCAGGGTCACCCGAAGGTTATGTAAATTGCTAAAAAGCCGCCCACGATAAATCCAAATCGTGTATGGCCAAGTGTGTCAATTTCGGAGAGCACACCCCGCTTCTTCGAAGCAATGTGGTAAATATCTCTTTTGGCAGAGTTGTGGAAGCAAGTCAAAAGGATTCAGGGCAAGTTTTCGCAGTACCTCCATCCCGTTCTTCAGGAGAATGGGACCACAATCTCGGACCCCGCGTCCGTGGCAGAATCCTTCACGACCGCTTTCTCCGCATTTTCTAGCCGGGATGCTGCTCCGTCAGCATTCAATGCACGTCGTGATGTTGCGGAAGGCCGCCTGCTGGACTTTACCTCAAGAGGCGGAGAACCCTTTAACGACAGGTTTACTGCGTGTGAGTTACGCTCTGCTCTTGCTTCGTGCGCGGACCCCTGTAAGGGGCGCGGCGATTTGCCATCCTGGCCGCCGTGCTGACGGGATCCAGCGCCCCGTCCGGCCCCAGCTTAGCCTCTCTTCCTTCCTTCAGATAGGCTGTATTGCTATCCTACCTCGTCGCTTTTCATACAACCTCTCCCACAACTTTCTCTGGTCAGCCTCTAATTTCACAGGGTAAAAGCTGACCTTCTTCTCAGCCAATCGTCCCGGATCGGGGCTGAGGGGGGAGGGGACAATGTCCCCTAACCCCTGAGCTCCGGTCTGGGGTGGTTGGCTTTTAACAACCTGCTTCATCCCCACCCATACCTTCCTCACATCCCTTTTCCTCTCGTCTTCAAAATCTATCCATTTTACGCCGTGTTCAAGGTGGAGCCGCCATGCCGAAGGACTGCCAGGCCACCAGGCGGGAGGGGTGGTCCCAAATGGTGGCGCCTGGCTCTGCCGGGCCTGTAAGCACCTCTTGCAGTGCGGGCTACTGCAAGAGGTGGTGAGCGATTGCGTCCCGTAAAACAAAGAGGGTCACCATGCCCAATGATGAAACAAAAAAACATCTCCCCTTAATTTCCCCTATAACAACAACGGAGCCACCCTCGTGCAGCTCAACAGAAAAGATGGAGGTCCCCCCCCTGTGCTTGCGCAGGGGACCCTCCATACCTCTTCAACCGGAGAGGAGGCTTACTCCTCTCCTTCGCCTACGGGTGCAGGGGACTCCCCCTGACCCCCTTCTCTGGAGGTGCTTTCGGGCACCTCCCTTTTCCCAGCGGCAGTCCCCTCTTTTCTTTCCTAGGGGACTGCCAAGAAAGCCAGCAGGCAGCCCTTAGCCAGCCGCTCCCCATCAAAGCGGCTCGGAAAAGAAAACCCCCTTAGGGGGGAGAGGCAAGCCAGGCCCCTTCGGGCGCTTCCCTCAAAAGACCTGCTGGCAAAAATATTAAACCTTGCCGGGGTCAAGGCCTGTGCCTCCCCACTAAAGACTTATGACGCTGCCAAGGGGACCTGCGATGTCCTGGGAGGGGATGGCCAACTGGAGGCCCCTCCTGTGATAGACATGGTCCTTGAGGAAAACCAGCCTCAGACGGTAGGGCTTTCCATGGGGGGGAATCCGGGCTTGGCGCCAAGCACCGAACCCGAATCCGCCCCTATGCAAGGTCCTCATCAAACGGCTGTGGATTCTCAGGCAGGACAAGGAGGGGAGGGATCTCCTCCGGATGAATCCCCTGCGCCCACCGGGACCTTCTCCATTTCAGAGAAGGACCTGGCTGAGGCCGGTCCATCTGGCCTGGGGGCTTCTACCGGCGGGGGTGACAAGCGGGTTCATTCCCCGCCCTCCTCTCCTAAAAAGAAGAAAAAGACAAGAAAGACGAAAAAGACTCGGGGCTCCTCTCCATCCGCGGGGGCTGCGGGGACGGATGGGTCTGCTGCCACTTTGGTAGGCGACCAAGCCAAGATCGGCAAATCCGGCCCCTCTACCCCCTCGTGTGCGGAGCTCCTGACCAAGACTAAGACGAAGAATGCACAGGGCGGAGCCTCGATGACATCGGGGCCCCTGATTCAGAGGTTACCTGGCGTTTTCGAGCCCGCTGGCTTCAAACGCTTCCTCGTTATTCGCTCCACTGATGGCACCATGTTGTCTAAGGGCAACATGATCCATCATAGGAGAGGATTAGCTAGTGCAATTGGTAGAGAGCCGAAGGTGACCCGTTTCTCGGACGGCAGCCTTCTGGCGAATGCGGCGAATCCCGCCGAGGCGGCCAAGATAAGTGCTCTTCGGACACTTCATGGCACCCCGGTGAGTGTGACGCCGCACTCTACCATGAACTTTGTGAAAGGAGTAGTTTATGCGAGGGAACTCGTTGACTACTCCATTGAGGACATCACCCTAGAGCTGGCCGACCATGGGGCGGTCAAGGTCGAACGTGTGATGAGAAAACAGGGAGGAGCTTCGAGACCCACCCCTACACTCTTCGTCACGTTCGACTGTGACAAGCTCCCTGAGTCGGTGCGTGCCGGTTGGTACCGCTACCGTGTGAAGGCATTCGTGCCACTGCCGCGGCGGTGCTATTACTGTCACCGCTTCGGCCATACGAATCGCTCATGTAGACGTGCAAAGTCGGGGTCACCCGAAGTCTGTGTAAATTGCTCCAAGGTCGCACACGATAAGTCCAAATCGTGTGTGGCCAAGTGTGTCAATTGCGGAGAGCCGCACCCTGCTTCTTCGAAGCAATGTGGTGCATATCTCCTGGAGAAAGAAATCCTGGCCGTTCAGGCCCAGGATAGACTCTCATTCCGCGAGGCTAAGGACTTGGTCCTGGCGCGCCCAGCTCTGCCTGGGACGTCATATGCCTCAGTAGTTCGAAAGGCACCCTCTGCTCCTGGCCCATCCAGGCCAACGAGCACGGTTGTTTCCGCGCCCATTCGGAGCCCTTCTGCGGGCTCTACTACACCCGGGCGCTCCCCTGGTAGAGCTGGCGGCAAAAAGGGTTCACACCCAGCCCCGGCTAAAACCAGGGCTCCCCCCTCTTCCCCCAGCGTGACCGTTTCCCGTAAGGCGAAACGGCCACGCGCCTCCACCGAGTCGTTAGACTCACAGGAGGCAACACCCCTGAAGATGGTCGCTAGGCCATCTTCGGGGGTTCCTAAAGCTGTCCCCCGAAAAGGGACAGCAACAAAGGAGCTTCGGCTCCTTCGCCCACGCCACGAGGTGGAGCGAGTGGCTCGGAGACGGTGGTTCCTCGAAAAGAGGGCCCCCCGCCTCCGAAGCTGCAGCGCCCGCCTAAGGTTTCGAGGCGGAGGGAGGAAAAGACTCGCATGGCGAGGTCAACCTCCCCCAATAAGTCCTCGAAGGCGACAGCGCCTCCAGCGCTTTGTCCGGCCAACAGCGCCCGGGGTTATGCCCCAGGGAAGCGTAAGGCCATTCCCGTGAGGGTCTTCAATTCGAGGAGGGCCCCCGCGTCTCCTCCGAGCTAGGCCTGGAGGGCATATTCCTTCAATGGAATTGCCGTGGACTCCGGGCCAACTGGGAGGAGCTGCGGAGGCTCGCCTCGTCCTGTTCCCCGTTAGCTATTTTTTTGCAGGAGACCATGCTAGGTGCGTGCCCACTGCCTGCCCTCCCGGGGTATAAGGGTCTTGCAACCCCACCACCGCGGGACGGCTGGGCTGGGGGATGCGCGGTTTACACCCGGCATGATGTCTCCGTTCTTCCTTTCTCTTTAGATACCTCCTTACAGGCAGCGGCTGTGCAGCTGCACCTGGATAGGAGGTATACTATCATTTCTGCGTACATTCCACCGTCAGCTGACTTCGACGCGGGGGACTTCCGCCGCGTCGTGGCACGGTTGCCGAGGCCCTATCTCTTCCTTGGAGATCTGAACGGCAGGCATCCTCTCTGGGGAGATTACACCATAAATCCCAGGGGACAAGTCCTTGCCGATCTGATGTAAGAGCTTGAGATGGGTGTCCTAAACGTGGATGAGTTTACGCATCACTGTCCGAGAACCGCTTCATTTTCTTGCCTTGACCTATCTTTGTGCTCTTCGGATGTACAGCTTGATTTTGATTGGGGGGTGGTCGATGACCTCCATGGTAGTGATCACTTTCCCATTCAAATATCATTTTCAGGGCAACTGCCGCCTGAGAGACCACCTCGGTGGTGCTTGGCACGTGCGCGGTGGCCTGCATTTCAGGAAATGACTGAATTCTCTATCTCAGTCGAGGAGTTTAGGTCGGTAGATGAGGCCGTTGAGTTCTTCTCCGGCAACCTTATCGCCGTGGGCCTGACTACTATTCCTAGGACGTCTGGCTGTTTTGCACGCCGACCACTCCCATGGTGGTCGGCCAAGTGTGAGACGGCCCTCAAACAGAAGCGTTATGCCTACATGCGCTATAAGCGCCGCCCGAACGATTTCACTGTCGCTGAATTTCGTCGGGCTAGGGCTAGGTTCCGGTATATTTCGAAGCACGCCCGCCGCTATTCTTGGCGGGCATACGTGTCTTCACTTAACGGGAAGACCCCTTTAGCTGAGGTGTGGAATCGAGTCAAAAGGATTCGGGCCAAGTTCTCGCAGGACCCCCCTCCCGTTCTCCAGGAGAATGGGACCGCAAGCTCGGACCCCGCCTCCGTCGCGGAATCCTTAGCGACCGCTTTCTCTGCATTCTCTAGCCGTGATGCTGCTCCGCCAGCATTCAATGCACGTCGTGATGTCGCGGAAGGCCGCCGGCTGGACTTTACCTCCAGAGGCGGAGAACCCTTCAACGACAAGTTTACTGTGAGTGAGTTGCGTTCCGCTCTCGCTTCGTGCGCGGACACCGCCCATGGTCCGGACGATGTCCCGTACGCCATGCTTTGACACCTGGATGAGTAAGGCATAACATTTCTCTCAGATTTGTTTAACAGGACCTTTATTGAGAGTCTCCTCCCAGATCCCTGGAGAGATGACTCTACTCCGGCTGGTTTCCGCACAATCTCTCTAACCTCTTGCGTGTGCAAGTTGATGGAGAAATCGGTAAATGTTAGATTAGCCTTTTTCCTGGACAACGGAGGCCATCTGTCTTCTTCACAGTGCAGCTTCCGCAAGTTCTACTCCACGTCGAATGCTCGGCTCCGACTGGAAAATGCCGTCTGCGAGGCCTTCCTTCGTAGAAAGCATTACGCCACGGTATTTTTCGATCTGAAGAAGGCCTATGATACAGAATGGCGATAAGGTATCATGGAGACTCTCAACACGATGGGGGGTGAGAGGACGCCTACCAATCTTTTATCATAATTTTTTCGAGATCAGCGATTCAGCGTACGGATGGGGGGAGCCCACTGCGGCCCAAAGAAGCAGGAAGAGGGTGTCCCGCAGGGAAATGTTATTAGTTTTACACTCTTTTCCCTGAGCATCAACGTGATCACTCGGTGCTGCCGGAAAATGTTCTCGCTACGCTCTACGTAGACGACCTTTCGATCTCTTTTGGCGCGGCCCAGATGCCTACTCTGGAGTATCGACTCCAAAAGGCATTGATCCGCGTCTCTCGCTATGCTGAAGCGCACAGGTTTCGGTTTTTCTTGGCCAAGACTAAGGTAGCAAACTTCTGCCGCCAACCACGGCTCCCCCCATGATCGATATTTGTTTCCTAATGGGTTGCTCCTGGAAGTGGTTGAATCACACCTTTTCCTTGGTCTTGTATTTGACCGATCCCTCACCTGGAGGGCTCATAGTTGCTTCGTTAGGGTCTCTTGTACCCGCGCCATGGATAATCTTCGTTCCGTGACGTTCAACGCTTGGGGCGCTGATAGGGCTACTGCCTTACTTTTTTATCGATCCTTTTTCGTTCGAAGCTCAACTACGGATGGAAGTTTTATGCATCCAGAGCCTTGCGTTTATTACGAAAGGTCGACTCGATCCACCACACCGGCATTCGCCTTGCGACCGGTGCATAAGGCGAATCCCCCCTTGAGAGCCTATTGGTCGATGCTGGGGAGATGCCACTCGCTATACGACGCGTAGAGTGCATCACTCGCCTGTTCGCACGAGCCCGGCGCCTACGTCAGTCGCCAACAGCTCTCACTGCATCCGTAGCTGATCTCGATGGTGCCTATGCCGCCGAGAGACGCCAGACATACCCTAAGCCCTTTAGATTTAGCGCCATGAATCCCCTTCGAGAGCTAGGTATAGCTTCCGGGCCGGTGGCTGCCCTCGTTCTGCACAGGACGCCACCTTGGAGGGTACCTCATTTGGCTATATGTCGCCACACCTCTGCTCCAAAAGCTTTTACAGCTCAGGGAGTATTGCGTTTGACCTTTTTGGATCACACATAGTGTCACGCTGGAACCGTGCCAGTGTATACGGATGGCTCCAAGTCTGAAGAGGGGATCGGCTTCCACGCCATATCCACTCTGTTTAAATTTAGCGGGGCTCTTCCAGGCGCTGCCTGTTTTCACGGCCCAGCTGATGGCAATACTTCACTTGGTACGGGAGAGTACGCGACGTGCCCGGTTCGTAGACCGGATTGTGATCTACAGCGAGTCACAGAGTGCCCTAAATGATCTCTGGGCATTAAAATCTCTGCATCCCCTGGTTCGCGATATCCGTGACGCCACGGTTTCGGAGAGCCGGGCGGATGTCGAGATTTTCTTCTGCTGGGTTCCTGGACACGTAAGAATTTCGGGGAATGAGAGCGCCAAAGAGTCCGCGAGGACTCTGCGACCGGGCCAGCGTTTCGCTCTTCCTCACACCTTTTACATGTCAAGAATACGGTCAGCTCTTCAGACTGCTTGGCAAAGAAAATCGGAGACGGTCAAAGAGAACTTAAATTTGCGTGCCATTGCGCCGCGACTGTATCCATGGACCTATCCCCCAATGTCGCGATGGCTTCAAGTCGCTTTCTCTCGTCTCCGAACCGGACACACTCGACTGACGCATCGATATTTGATGGAGCGCTCGCCTCCCCCTAGTGTGACGACTACGTCGTCCCTCTGACTGTTCGGCACATTCTTGTCGAATGTCCCAGTCTGGGTGATCTTCGCGCACGATACCTGTCCCGGTACCGGGATGGGCGGGGTCACTACCGCCTGTCCCTTGTACTCGGGACGAATGCATTTGGGGGAGGCTGGCCTTCTCCCTTTCATTTAACCCGGTTTAATTGTTGTTGTTGTTGTTTTTGTTATTGTTTTTGTTATTGCTTTTTTATTGTTATTGTTATTTCTTTTTATTGTTTCCTGTTTAATTTTTAAAGTAGCGTAGAACTAGGCTGTTTGTTCACGGCGACTAATGCCTAAGTCGGCAGTCGCCATGAAGATAGAGAGGAATGTTTATATTTCATCAAAACGTTGATTTTTAACATAAATATTCACAGCCTAAATTAGCGTTGTTAGTAAAACTTGTAACTATGTTGTGTATTAAAGTTCATATTTGATACCAATAGTAATGTTTTATTAGTTATTTAGAAAGCCAAAATGATTTGTTGACAACCCTAGGCAATTTTCGTGGGTGGTTCTTACGAGCTGGTTCTTACCCCTACATGTTTAGATAGTGATCCCAATAAAAACCTTTAGGAAAATTGATATTTAGTGTTAGTCATCAGTTTGAGACTATTTAAAAAGAATTATGAACTAAATAAAAAATGGAAAATATTAGCTAAACAAATAAAAATTTATTTGATAAAACCATTATAACTGGGTACTCGTTAAATTGTAATTTAGAGCAAAACGCTCTGATAAATTTTCTAATATTAACCATAATTAAAGGGCCAAAAGTTGTACCCTCTGTCGAAATTGTGCCTTCGTCACCCCATTGCTTAAGTGGAGAAGGTTGTTTCAAGGGGCAGGATTGAATCCAATAATTAGATTTAACTCATTTCCATCACTTCTAACTAATTTTAAATTTCAACAAAATACATATATCAGAATTTGGGTTGTAGCGGATGTTCATTTGAAGCAGTTCACGTTTCCTTTTAATTTTTGTGTGGCTTAAATGGCAAGAATGTTTGCAATATTTACATTGACAAAATAGTGATATTTTTGTTGGATATCTTCGTCTAATTCATTATCCTTTTTTAACCAAACTCTTCTTTGCTATTTCGCTTCTTTTTCTTTTCCTATTGATATGTATCACTCATTAGTGCAAATAAGTTATTTTTAACCATTAAGGGTAGGTTTATAAACCATTGTCGCGCCTGTGTAAGCAAACTAGCAATAAGCAAAAATACATATTACACCGTTCATATCCTTGGCAATATTCATAAAATTATTACTAAATTCCTCTCTATATGCAAAATATAAATCACCATTCGAGAGTAGAAACGGAGTCACTTTGAACATTTATTTTCTCTACCAGAAACAGACTTGTTATCTTTAATTTAGCTATTTATACCTCAATTTCAATTTTGTTTGTTTTCAGGTGGGATTTTGTTTGCTAACAAAATGCGTTCTCAAGGTTACGTCACAATGCTTGACCCCCTTCAGGATAAATTCGGAGAACGAATGGGAGGACTTCTGTTTCTGCCAGCATTGTGTGGCGAAGTCTTCTGGTCCGCTGCCATTTTAGGAGCTCTTGGTAAGTCGTGTAGTAAAGAACTTGCGCACGCAACTTAGTTAATGTGTGTATTATTTTAAACTATATAAATTTTGTTTAGTTTATCGTCATCCATTTACTCTATGCAAATTGGATAGAAGGAAGAAAAAATTGGTTAAATAATTGCTATTAATATTGAAATAGCAGAGTCATGCACGTAGTTTGATAGTAATGTGACTTTTGTTAGTTGGATGGTCTTATCATAGGTTCAAATTTTGGGATCAATTACTGAGGGCAGAAAGTATTATAAGGTATTTGAGGAATAACTGAAGATTAATCATTGCCCTTCAGGACCCATTTGTGAAATGCTGAAATTGAAGACTTGAGGTTTGAAATCGGAAGGAGGATACACTCATCCTTCCTCTCAAATCTTTCATCCCAGATTAGGTTAAAAAACATTGATTTCTTTTCTGTTTTCATTGAGAATGTAGCAGATGTTGTTTGGATAGTTACGATCTCGTTTCGAGATATATTTTTTACTCAATAATGTGACTGAGGGTGATTGTATATTTGATGCAAGTCTCCAGGAGTATTATATCAGAGAAAGGTTTCTAGAACTCTAAATACTACGATCGACTGGGATAATACATTTATTTTGACATAAAATGAAACTTTACTGATTAAAGGGAAATGAGGGAAAGACACCGAAAATGAAAGAAATCAGAATATGAACTATATTTTAATGAAACCTTAAAACCCAAAATAACGAAAAAAAATTATTCTTATAAATAAAGAAAAAATAATATAGGATAGTTTAGATGCACTTCATCAACTCTAAATGTTTAATCCGTGAAGAATTTCAGGAAAAAGATTACATTAAATAACTGTAAATAACAGCGTTAGTAGGTTAACAGAATTAGAAATAGGAAAACAAAAATTCTAAACACATCTCGATACAGCAAAACATTATATATGTTTTTTTGTGTGATTAAGAATTTGGTTATAATCCTCCTTATAAAATGAAAACTCAAATATTCCTGAGTCTCGAAAATGAGTAACTATTATTGCCTTGGTAAAGTAAACTTAAGTTCTGATTAAGTGCAATGGCGTATTTTGGTAGTGAAGGTAAGAGGGGAAACATCAATAATAATATGCTTCAAGATCATTCTACAATTCAACACCAGAGTAAGAGAAAACACAGTCGATTTACATTTATATTCCACCCCGTAAGGGGCGCAACGATTTGCCATCCTAGCCGCCGTGCTGACGGGACACAGGACCCCATCCGATCCCAGCTAAGCCTCTTCTCCTTCTTTCAGAAAGCCTGTATTTCTACCCTACTTCTTCACTTCCCCTACAACCTCAACCGCAACATTCTCTGGTCGGCCTCTATTTCCTCAAGGTAGATGCTGAACTTTTTCTCAGCCAACTATCCCGGATCGGGGCTTAGGAAGGAGGGAACAATGTTCCCTCACCCCTGGCCTCTGGTCTGAGATGGTATGTTTTTAAAAACCTGCATCACCCCCACCCATACCTTCCTCACATCCCTTTTCCTTCACTTCATAATCTATTTTTTTACGCCGTGTCCAAGGTGGAGCCGCCATGCCGAGGGAATGCCAGGCCACCAGGCGGGAGGGGTGTTCATGAATGGCGGCAGCTGGCACTGCCAGGCCTATACGCACCCCTCGCAGGGCGGGCAACTGCGAGGGGTGATGAGCGTGTGCATCCCGTGAATAATTTAGGGTCACCATACCCAATGATGCCAATACAAAAAAAAACCCTTCCCCTTTCCACCTTACAATCGTCGGAGCCGCACTCGGGCAGATCCCCAGAAAAAATAGAGGTCCCCCACCTGGGGCTCTCGCAAGGGACCCTTAAAATTTCTCTAACCAGGAGGAGGCTTACTCCTATCCTTCGCCTACGGGTGTAGGGCACTTCCCCTCACCTCCTTCTTTGGAGGTGCTTTCGGGCACCTCCCTCTTCCCAGCGGCAGTCCCCCCTTTTCTTTTCAAGGGGACTGCCAAAAAAGCCAGCAGGCAGCTCAGAACCGACCGGTCCCCATTAAAGCGGTTCGGTATAGCAAACCTCCCTCCCTTAGGTAGGAAAGGGAAGCCAGGCCCCTTCGGTCGCTTCCCTTAAAAGACCTGTTGGCTAGAATTTTAAACCTAACGGGGGTCAAGCCTCTGCCTCCCCAGAAATGAGTAATGACGCTGCTCCCAATAGGACCTGTGATGTCCTGGTGGGGGGATGGCCAACTGGAGCCCCATCCTGAGATAGACATGGTCCTTGAGGCAACCCAGCTTCGGCGCCAAGCACCTAACTCGAGTCTGCCCCTATGAAAGGTCCCTCTCAAACGGCTAGGGTTTCCAAGGCAGTACAAGGAGGGGAGGGATCTCCTCCGACCGGTGCCCCTGTGACTGCCAGGACCTTCTCCATCTCGGAGAATGACCTGGCTGAGGACGGTTCATCTTGACTGGGGGCTCCTGCCAGCGGAGGGGAGAAGCAAGTTTATTTCCCGCCCTCCTCCTAAAAAGTTAAAAAAACAAAATGAAAGACTAAAAAGACTTGGGGGGGGGGGGCTCCTCTTCATCCGCGGGGTTGCGGGAATGGATGGGTTTAATGCTTAGGTAAGCGACCAAGTCAAGATCGGCACATCCAGCTCCTCTGCCCCTTGGGTGCAGAACACCTGACTAAGACGAAAGAGGCGCAGGGTGGAGCCTCGATGACATAGGGGCCCTTAATTCAGAGGCTACCTGGCGTTTTTGAGCCCGCTGGCTTCCAACGCTTCTTAGTTATTCGCTAGACAGATGGCGGCATGTTGGCCAAGGGAAACATGATCTATCAGAGGATAGATTTAGCTGGGGTAATTGGTAAATAGCCGAAGTTGAACCGTTTCTCGGACGGAAGCCTTCTGGCGAATGCGGCGGGGGGCCCTCCGGAGTGGCCAAGATAAGTGCTCTTCGGATACTTGATCGCAACCCGGTGAGTGTGACGCCGCACTCTACCATGAACTTTGTGGACGGAATATTTTATGCAAGAGAACTCGTTGACTACTCCATAGAGGAGAGCACGTAAAGGGCACGGCGATTTCCAACCCCTGGCTGCCGTACTGATGGGATCCATCATTCCGTCCAGTCCAAGCTTAGCCTCTCTTCCTTCCTTCAGATAGCCTGTATTTTTCATCCACTTCATAGCTTTTCAAACAACCTCTTCCACAGCTTTCTCTGGCCAGCCTCTAATTTCACAGGGTAGAAGCTGACCTTCTCAGCTAACCGTCCCGGATCGGGGCTGAGGGGGAGGGGACAATGTTCCCTAACCCCTGAGCTCGAGTCTGAGGTGGCTGTTTTTTAACAACCTGCTTCATACCCATCCATACCTTTCTCACATCCGTTTTCCTCTTCTCTTCACACTCAGTTTTACGCCGTGTTCAACGTGGAGCCGCTATGCCGATGGACTGCCAGGCCACCAGGCAGAAGGGTTGGGCCGAAATGGCGGCCCAGGCTTTGCCAAGCCTGTAAGCACATCTTGCAGTGCGGGCAACTGCGAAAGGTGATGAGCTATTGCGTCCCGTATAAAGACGAGGGTCACCATGCCCATGTATGAAAATAAAAAAAATTCCACATCTCTCTCCATTCCGCCTTGTACATCGACGGAGCCGCCCCCGGGCAGCTCCATCAAAGGAATGGAGGTCTTCCCCCACCCAGTGCTTGCGCAGGGGACCCTCCATATTTCTGTATCCGGAGAGGAGGCTTACTCCTCTCCTACGCTTCCGGGTGAAGGGGACTCCCCCTCATCCCCTTCTCTGGAGGTGCTTTCGAGCACCTCCCGATTTCCTGCGGCAATCCCTTCTTTTCTTTCTAAGGGGACTGACAAAAAAGCTAGCAGGATCCCATTGCCCACCGCCCCTCGTGCAAGCGGCTCGGTAGGGCAAACCCCCTTAGAGAGAGAGGGAAGCCAGGCCCCTTCAGTCGCTTCCCTCAAAAGACCTACTGGCAAGAATTTTAAACCTTGCCGGGGTAAAGACCTGTGCATCCCAACACAAGAATGGCGACACTGCCAAGGGGACCTGCGAAGTCCTGGGAGGGGATGGCCAACTGGAGGCCCCTCCTGTGATAGACATAGTCCTTGAAAAAAGCCAGCCTCAGAGGGTAGGGCCTTCCATGGGGAGGAATCCGGGCTCGTCGCCAAACACCGAACCCGAATCCACCCCTATGCAAGGTCCTCCTCAAACGGCTATGGTTTCTGAGGCAGTACAAAGAGGGGAGGGATCTCCTCCGGACGGTGCCCCTGCGACCACCAGGACCTTCTCCATTTTGGAGAAGGACCTGGCTGAGGCTGGTCGATCTGGCCTGGCGGCTACTGCCAGCAGAGGTGAGAAGCGGGCTCATTCCCCGCACTCCTCTCCAAAAAAGAAAAAGACTAAGAAGACTCGGGGCTCTTCTCCATCCGCGGGGGATGCGGGAACGGATGGGCCTGCTGCCACTTTGGCAAGCGACCAAGCCAAGATCGGCACATCCGCCCCCTTTGCCCCCCCCCCTCTGTCCCACCCCCCTGTGTGCGGAGCCCCTGACTAAGACTAAGAACAAGAGTGCACAGGGTGGATCCTCGATGACATCGGAGCCCCTCATTTAGAGGTTACCTGGTGTTTTCGAGCCCGCTGGCTTCAAAGCTTCCTCGTTATTCGATTCACTGATGGCATCATGTTGGCCAAGGGCAAAATGATCCATCAGAGGAGTGGATACGCTACTGCAATTGGTAGAGAGCCGAAGGTGACCCGTTTCTCGGACGGGAAGCCTTCTTGCGAATGCGGCGAATCCCGCTGAGGCAACCTAGATAAGTTCTCTTCTGACACTTCATGGCACCCCAGTGAGTGTGACCCTGCACTATACCATGAACCTTCTGAAAGGAGTAGTTTATGAGAGGGAACTCGTCGACTACACAATTGAGGAGATCAACTTAGAGCTGGCCTACCATGGGGCGGTTAAGGTCAAACGTGTGATGAGAAAACATGGAGGGGCCTCGAGACCCACCGCTACACTCTTCGTCACGTTAGACTGTGATAAGCTTCCTGAGACGGTGCGTGCTGGTTGGTACCGCTACCGCATGAAGACATTCGTGCACCGTCGCGGCGGTGCTATTACTGCCACCGCTTCGGCCATACGAATCAATCTTGCAGGCGTGCAAAGGCAGGGTCACCCGAAGTCTGTATAAATTGCTCCAAGGCCGCACACGATAAGTCTAAATCAAGTGTGGCCAAGTGTGTCTATTGCAGAGAGCCGCAATCCGCTTCTTCAAAGCAATGTGGTGCATATCTCCTTGAGAAAAAAATCCTGGCAGTTTAGGCCTAGGATCGACTCTCATTTTGCGAGGCTAAGAACTTGGTCCTGGTGCGACCGGCTCTGCCTGGGACGTCATATGCCTTAATAGATAGAAAGGCACCCTCTTCTCTTTGCCCATCCAGGCCAATAAGCACGCTTGTTTTCCCGCCCATTTGGAGCCCTTCTGGGGGCTCTACTCAACCCGGGCGCTACCCTGGTTAAGCAGGCGGCCAAAATGGTTTATACCCAGCCCCAGCTAAAACCAGGGCTCCCCCCTCTTCCCTCAGCGTGACCGTTTCCCGTAAGGCGAAAGGACTTTCTTCCAGGGTTCCAAAAGCGAGTGGCTTGGAGACGGTGGTTCCATGAAAAGAGGGGGTTCCCCCGCCTCCGAAGCCGCAACTTCCGCCTAAGGTTTCGAGGTGGAGAAAGGAAAAGACTCGCATTGCGAGCCTAACCTCCCCCAATACGTCCTCGAATGCAACAGCGCCCTTAGCGCTTTGTTCGGCCAACAGCGCCCTTAGCGCTTTGTTCGGCCAACAGCGCCCGGGGTTGTGCCTCCGGGAAGCGTACGGCCATTCCCGTAAGGGTCTTCTGTTCGAGGAGGGCCCCTGCGTCTCCTCCGAGCTAGGCCTAGAGGGCATATTCCTTCAATGGAATGGCCGTGGACTCCGGGCCAACTGGGAAGAGCTGTGGAGGCTTGTCTCGTCCCGTTCCCCGTTAGCTATCTTTTTGCAAGAAACCATGCTAGGCGCGTGCCCCTGCCCGCCCTCCCGGGGTATAAGGGTCTTGCGACTAAACCACCACGAGATGGCAGGGCTGGCGGATGCACGGTTTACACCCGGCATGATGTCTCCGTTCTTCCTTTCTCTTTAGATACCTCCTTTCAGGCAGTAGCTTTGCAGCTGCACCAGGTTAGGAAGTATACTATAAATCTGCGTACATTCCACCGTCAGCTAACTTCAACGCAGGGGACTTCCACCGCGTTGTGGCACGGTTGCCAAAGATCTTTTTTTTGCTTGGAGATCTAAACAGCAGGCATCCTCTCTAGGAAGATTACTCAATAAATCCCAGGGGACAAGTCCTTGCCGATTTGATGGAGAAGCTTAATATAAGTGTCCTAAACGTGGATGAGTTTACGCATCACTGTCCGAGAACCGCTTCATTTTCTTGCCTTGACCTATCTTTGTGCTCTTTGGATGCACAGATTAGGGGGTAGGCGATGACGTCCATGCTAGTGATCACTTTCCCATTCAATTAACATTTTCAGGGCCACCGCCAGCTGGACTCTACCTTCAGAGGAAGAAAACCCTTCAACGACAAGTTTACTGGGAGTGAGTTGCGCCACGCTCTCGTTTCGTGCGCGGACACCGCCATGCTTAGATCCCTCGGTAAGCGAGGCATGGCCTTTCTGTTAGATTTGTTTAACAGGATCTGGGTGGAGGGTCTTATCCCAAATTACTGGCGAATTGCTACTGTGCTCGCCTTTCGCAAGCCGGGGAGACATCCCTCTACTCCAACCGGTTTCCGCCCAATCTCTCTAAACTCTTGCGTGTGCAAGTTGATGGAAAAATTAGTAAATGTTATATTAAACCTTTTTCCTAGACAGCGGAGGCCATTTGTCTTCTGCACAGTGCGGCTTCCGCAAGTTTCACTCTACGTCGGATGCTCTGCTTCCACTGGAAAATGCCTTCTGCGAGGCTTTTCTTGGTAGACAGCACTACGCTATGGTGTTTTTCGATCTGGAGAAGGCCTATGATACAGCATTGCGATACGGTATCGTGGAGACTCTCCACACGATGGGGGCGAGGAGACGCCTCCCAGTCCTTAGATCTGAATTTTTGCGAGATCGTCGATTCCGGGTGGGGGAGCCCTCTCCAGCTCAAAGGAGCAGGAAGAAGGTGTCTCGCAGGGGAGTGTCCTCAGTGTCACAGTCTTAGTCCTGAGCATCAACGGCATCACCTTGGTGCTGCCGGAAGATGTTCTCGCTACGCTCGACGTGGACGACCTTTCGATCTCTTTTGACGCGGCCCAGATGCCAACTCTGGAGCGTCGACTCCAACAGGCATTGAACCGCACAGGTTTTGGTTTTCTTTGGCCAAGACTAAGGTGGTGCTGCTCCCGCCATCCACGGCTTCACGCCGATCCAGATTTGTTTCTTAATGGGGTGCGCCTGGATTTGATCGAATCGCACCTTTTTCTTGGTCTTGTATTCGACCGACGCCTCAGCTGGGAGGCTTATATCCGCAGCCTTAGGGTCTCTTGTACCCGCGCCATTGACATTCTCCGTTCCGCGACGTACAGCGCTTTGGATCCTGATAGGGCTACTGCCCTACTTTTTTATCGATCCTTTGTTCGTTCGAAGTTCGACTACGGATTCGAGTTTAATGCATCCGCAGCTAAGTGTTTATTGCGGAAGTTGGATTCGATCCACCACACCGGCCTTCGCCTTGCGACTGGTGCCTTCTGCACTACCCCCATTGAAAGCCTGTTGGTCGATGCTGGGGAGATGTCACTCGCTCTGCGCCGCGTGAAGTGCATCACTCTCCTGTACGCGTGAGCTCGGCGCCTCCCTCAGTCGCCAAAAGCTTTCAGTGCATCCGCAGCTGATCTCGATTGTGCCTATGCCACCGAGAAACGCCAGTCATACCCTAAGCCCTTTGGGTTTAGGGCCAGTAAACTCGTTCTAGAGCTAGATACTGCTCTCGGGCCGGTGGCTCCTCTGGTTCTGCCTAGGACGCCACCATGGAGAGTACCAAATTTGGCTATTTGTCGCCACGCCTCTTTTCCCAAAGCTTGTACGCTGCCGGGAATATTGTGTTCAACTTTTTTCGAGCACACCTCTTGTCACGCTGGAAGTGTGCCAGTTTTATACGGATGGCTCCAAGTCCCAAGAGGGGGGCGGCCTATACGCCGTATCCCCTCTGTTTGAAGTCAGCGGGGCTCTGCCAGGCGCTGCGTCTGTCTTCACGGCCGAGCTGGTAGCAATACGCCACTCAGTACGGGAGATTACCCGACGTGCCCGGTTTGGAGACCGGATTGTGATTTTTAGCGACTCGCAAAGCGCCCTGAGTGCTCTCGGGGCATTGGAATCATAATATCCCACAAAACTCGAAATATTGGGTACTCTACGAGTACCCAAGCAAGTCTCCTGTATGCACTACAATCGGGATTGTAATCCTTAAGCAGGAGTTTGAACTCTTCCTATTTAGGGAAGAGACCTTGGAGGTTCCAATGAATAATTGGAAACATTGTTACTGTTTGAGCATAACGGTAGATTTCTTTCTTTCCCTTAGGGTGAGGAGATTTGGTATTTCAACTACCAGCGGAAGTAGTTCGTATTATACTAGCCTTAGGCTTGGAGTATGACATAGGAGGCATCGGAAGCTTGAGTTTTGCCTTTGGTTTTTCTTTAAGAGGTGTTGCATCATCATTTGATAAGTGTCTGTAAGAGAGAACTGTCTTCACTGGAGAAGCAGAGATGGAAGCAACTCCAGGGGTCAGTTAGGGTGTTGTAGAAACAGACGATGTTAACACACAGAAGGATGTGGAGTCAGTTTTTGAGAGTCCTCCTCAGATGAGAGGGTAACCTCCATAACAGCTAGCTTCTGGTAAGGAGCAAAGGTTGGTTCTTTCTCATTCAGGAATCGAAGGGAGTCCAAAGCAGTATCAACTAGGGGAAGTAGAGGTATAACTGGCTTTGGAGCTGAAGAAGAGCTTGGTACTTTATAGGCAGGGTAAATGCCCAGAGGTGGAATGGATATCACCTGAGGACCAGCATGATCAACATCCACATCTTCTAGAGTGGTAGCAAGGTGCTTAACCACCATTGGGGAACCAGGAGATGATGGAAGGTTCTTCTTGTTGGTAACTTCAGAAGCACTGTTGACCACAGGCTTCATCAAGATGTGATGTAAGTTTAGGACGGAGAGAGACTTTTGCCTAGTCACGCACAGGAGAACCAGTAGGAGGTCTTTGGCCTCTTCCCTTCTTTGGCCTGGTAGAACGCAGAGCATCAGAAAATCTCACAGGAGGTTGGACATAAATCTCCTTTACTCCCTCGTAAGGGGCACGGCGATTTGCCAACCTGGCCGCCCTGCTGATGGGATTCAGCACTCCGTTCTGCCCCAGCTTAGCCTTTCTTCTTTCATTCAAAACACTTGTTTCCTCTCTTTTCATACAACCTCTCCCACAACATTCTCTTGTCAGCCTCTAATTTCACAGGGTCGATGCTGACCTTCTTCTCGGCAAATCGTCCTGGATCGGGGCTGGGCGGGGGAGGGGCCAATGTTCCCTAACCCCTGAGCTCCGGTCTGGGGTGGTTGGTTTTTAACAACCTGCCTTATCCCCACGTATACCTTCCTCACATCCCTTTTCCTCTCGTCTTCAAAATCTATCTGTTTTACGCCGTGTCTAAGGTGGAGCCGCCATGCCGATGGACTGCCAGGCCACCAGGCGGAAGGGGTGGTCCTAAATGGAAGCGCCTAGCTCCGCCGGGCTTGTAAGCACCTCTCGCAGTGCGGGCTACTGCAAGAGGTGATGCGCGATTGCATCCCGTGTAAAAAAGAGGGTCACCATGCCCGATGATGAAAAAAAACAAAAAAACCCTAACCCCCAACTTCCCCTGAAAAGGCGACGGAGCAGCCCCCGGGAAGCTCCACCAAAAAATAGAGGTCCCCTCCCCTGTGCTTGCGCAGGGGACCCTCCATAACTCTTTAACCCCAGAGGAGAGCTACTTCTCTCCTACGCTTACGGGTGTAGGGGACTCCCCCTCACCACCTTCTCTGGAGGTGCTTATATGCACCTCCGTTTTTCCAGCGGCAGTCCCTTCTTTTCTTTCTAAGGGGACTGCCAAGAAAGCCAGCAGGCAGCCCTTAGCCAGCCGCTCCCCATCGAAGCGGCTCGGTAGGGAAAACCCCCTTAGGGGGGAGAGGAAAGCCAGGCCCCTTCAGTCACTTCCCTCAAAAGACCCGCTGGCAAGGATATTGAACCTTGCCGGGGTTAAGGCCTGTGCCTCCCCACAAAAGACTCTTGACGCTACCAAGGGGACCTGCGATGTCCTGGGAGGAAATAGCCAACTGGAGGCCCCTCTTGTGATAGACATGGTCCTTGAGGAGACTCAGCCTCAGACGGTAGGGCTTTCCATGGAGGGGAATCCGAGCTGGGCCCCAAGCACCGAACCCGAATCCACCCCTATGCAAGTTCCCCCTCAAACGAATGAGGGCTCCGAGGCAGTACAAGGAGGGTAGGGATCTCCTCCGACAGATGCAATTGCGAAAACCAGGAACTTCTCCATTTCAAAGAGGGACGTGGCTGAGGGTGGCCCATCTGGCATGGGGGCTTCTGCCGGCGGAGGTGAGAAGCAGGCTCATTCCCCACCCTCATTTTCAAAAAAGAAAACGACTAAAAGGACTAAAAAGACAAAGAAGACTCGGGGCTCCTCTCCATCCGCGGGGGGCCGCGGAGACGCATAGGTTTACTGCCACTTTGGTAAGCGACCAAGCCAAGATCGGCAAATCCAGCCCCTTTACCACCCCGTGTGCGGTGCCCCTGACTAAAACTAACACTAAGAGTGCACAGGGCGAAGCCTCGATAACATCGGGGCCCCTGATTCAGAGGTTACCTGGCGTTTTCCAGCCCGCTGGCTTCAAACGCTTCCTCGTTATTCGCTCCACTGATGGCAGCATGTTGTCCAAGGGCAACATGATCCATCAGAGAAGAGGATTAGCTAGTGCAATTGGTAGAAAGCCGAAGGTGACCCGTTTCTTGGACGGGAGCCTTCTGATGAATGTGGTGAATCCCGCCGAGGCGGCCAAGATAAATGCTCTTCAGACACCTCATGGCACTTCGGTGAGTGTGACGCCGCACTCTACTATGAACTTTGTGAAAGGAGTAGTTTATGCGAGGGAACTCGTTGACTACTCCATTGAGGACATAACCCTAGAGCTGGCAGACCATGGGGCGGTCAAGGTCGAACATGTGATGAAAAAACATGGAGGAGCCTCGAGACCCAACCCTACACTCTTCGTCACATTCGAATGTGACAAGCTCCCTGACTCGGTGCGTGCCGGTTGGTACCGCTACCGCGTAAAGGCATTCGTTTCACTGCCGCGGCGGTGCTATTACTGTCACCGCTTCGGCATACGAATCGCTCATGTAGACGTGCAAAGTCGGGGTCACCAAAAGTCTGTGTAAACTGCTCCAAGGTCGCACACGATAAGTCTAAATCGTGTGTTGCAAGGTGTGTCAATTGCGGAGAGCTGCACCCTGCTTCTTCGAAGCAATGTGGTGCATATCTTTTTGAGAAAGAAATCCTGGCCGTTCAGGCCTAGGATAGACTCTCATTCCGCGAGGCTAAGGACTTGGTCCTGGCGCGCCCAGCTCTGCCTGGGACGTCATATGCCTCAGTAGTTCGAAAGGCACCCTCTGCTCCTAGCCCATCCAGGCCAACAAGCACGGTTGTTTTCGCGCCCATTCGGAGCCCTTCTGCGGGCTCTACCCAACCCGGGCGCTCCTCTGGTAAAGCTGGCGGCAAAAAGGGTTCATACCCAGCCCCGGCTAAAACCAGGGCTCCCCCCTCTTCCCCCAGCGTGACCGTTTCCCGCAAGGCGAAACGGCAACGCGCCTCCACAGAGTCGTTAGACTCACAGGAGGCAACACCCCTGAAGATGGTCGCTAGGCCATCTTCGGGGGTTCCTAAAGCTGACCACCAAAAGGAGGACCGCAACAAAGGAGCTTCGGCTCCTTCGCCCACGCCCCGAGGTGGAGCGAGTGGCTCGGAGACGGTGGTTTCTCGAAAAGAGGGCCCCCCGCCTCCGAAGCCGCAACGCCCGCCTAAGGTTTCGAGGCGGAGGGAGGAAAAGACTCGCATGGCGAGCCCAACCTCCCCCAATAAGTCCTCGAAGGCGACAGCGCCTCCAGCGCTTTGTCCGGCCAACAGCGCCCGGGGTTCTGCCCCCGGGAAGCGTACGGCCATTCCCGTGAGGGTCTTCAATTTGAGGAGGGCCCCCGCGTCTCCTCCGAGCTAGGCCTGGAGGGCATATTCCTTCAATAGAATTTCCGTGGACTCCGGGCCAACTAAGAGGGGCTGCGGAGGCTCGCCTCGTCCCGTTCCCCGTTAGCTATTTTTTAGCAGGAGACCATGCTAGGCGCGTGCCCCCTGCCTGCCCTCCCGGGGTATAAGGTTCTTGCGACCCCACCCCTGCAGGACGGCCGGGCTTGGGGATGCGCGGCTTATACCCGGCATGATGTCTCCGTTCTTCCTTTCTCTTTAGATACCTCCTTTCAGGCAGTGGCTGTGCAGCAGCACCTGGATTGGAGGTATACTATCATTTCTGCGTACATTCCACCGTCAGCTGACTTCGACGCGGGGGACTTCCGCCGCGTCGTGGCACGGTTGCCGAGGCCCTATCTCTTGCTAGGAGATCTGAACGGCAGGCATCCTCTCTGGGGAGATTACTCCATAAATCCCAGGGGACAAGTCCTTGCCGATCTGATCGAAGAGCTTGAGATGGGTGTCCTAAACGTGGATGAGTTTACGCATCACTGTCCGAGAACTGCTTCATTTTCTTGCCTTGACCTATCTTTGTGCTCTTCGGATGCACAGCCTGATTTTGATTGGGGGGTGGTCGATGACCTATATGGTAGTGATCACTTTCCCATTCAAATATTATTTTCAGGGCAACTGCCGCCCTAGAGACCACCTCGGTGGTGCTTGGCGCGGGCGCGATGGCCTGCATTTCAGGAAATGACTGAATTCTCTATCTCAGTCGAGGAGTTTAGGTCGGTAGATGAGGCCGTTGAGTTCTTCTCCGGCAACCTCATCGCCGTGGGCCTGACTACTATTCCAAAGGAAGTCTGGCTGTTTTGCACGCAGACCACTCCCATGGTGGTCGGCCGAGTGTGAAACGGTTCTCAAACAGAAGCGTTATGCCTACATGCGCTATAAGCGCCGCCCGAACGATTTCACTGTCGATGAATTTCGTCGGGCTAGGGCTAGGTTCCGGTATATTTCGAAGCACGCCCGCCGCTCTTCTTGGCGGGAATACGTGTCTTCACTTAACGGGAAGTCCCCTTTAGCTGAGGTGTGGAAGCGAGTCAAAAGGATTCAGGGCAAGTTCTCGCAGGACCCCCCTCTCGTTCTCCAGGAGAATGGGAACGCAATCTCGGACCCCGCGTCCGTGGCGGAATCCTTAGCGACCGCTTTTTCCGCATTCTCTAGCCGTGATGCTGCTCCGCCAGCATTCAATGCACGTCGTGATGTCGCGGAAGGCCGCCGGCTGGACTTTAACTCCAGAGGCGGAGAACACTTCAACGACAAGTTTACTGTGAGTGAGTTTCGTTCCGCTCCCGCTTCGTGCGCGGACACCGCCTATGGTCCGTCGATGTCCCGTACGCCATGCTTCGACACCTGGATGAGCGAGGCATGGCCTTTCTGTTAGATTTGTTCAACAGAATCTGGGTGTAAGGTCTCCTCCCAGACTCCTGGCGAATCGCTACTGTACTCGCCTTTCGCAAGCCAGGGAGAGATCACTCTACTCCGACCGGTTTCCGCCCAATATCTCTAACCTCTTGCGTGTGCAAGTTGATGGAGAAATTGGTAAATGTTAGATTAGCCTATTTCTTGGACAGCGGAGGCCATCTCTCTTCTGCACAGTGCGGCTTCCATAAGTTCCACTCCACGTCGGATGCTCTGCTCCGACTGGAAAATGCCGTCTGCGGGGCTTTCCTCCGTAGACAGCACTACGCCACGGTGTTTTTTGATCTGGAGAAGGCCTATGATACCGCATGGAGATACGGTATCATGGAGACTCTCCACACGATGTGGGCGAGGGGACGCCTCCCAATGTTTATATCTGATTTTTTTCGAGATCGACGATTCAGCGTACGGTTGGGGGGCTCCCTCTCCGGCCCAAAGGAGCAGGAAGAGGGTGTCCCGCAGGGAAGTGTCCTCAGTGTCACACTTTTTGCCCTGAGCATCAACGGCATCACCTCGGTGCTGCCGGAAGATGTTCTTGCTACGCTCTACGTGGACGACCTTTCGATCTCTTTTGGCGCGGCCCAGATGCCAACTCTGGAGCGTCGACTCCAACAGGCATTGAACCACGTCTCTCGCTATGCCGAAGCGCACAGGTTTCGGTTTTCTTCGGCCAAGACTAAGATGGTGCACTTCTGCCGCCATCCACGGCTTCACCCCGACCAAGATTTGTTTCTTAATGGGGTGCGCCTGGATGTGGTTGAGTCGCACCGTTTCCTTGGTCTTGTATTCGACCGACGCCTCACCTGGGAAGCTCATATTCGCAGCCTTAGGGTCTCTTGTACCCGCGCCATGGACATTCTCCGTTCCGTGACGTTCAGCGCTTGGGGCGCTGATAGGGCTACCGCCTTACTTTTTTATCGATCCTTTGTTCGCTCGAAGCTCGACTACGGATGCGAGTTTTATGCATCCGCAGCCGAGCGTTTATTGCGGAAGCTGGATTACATCCACCACATCGGCCTTCGCCTTGCGACCGGTGCCTTCCGCACTTCCCCCATTGAGAGCATGTTGGTCGATGCTGAGGAGATGCCACTCGCTCTGCGCCGCGTGCAGTGCATCACTCGCCTGTACGCGCGAGCCCGGCGCCTCCCTCAGTCGCTAATAGCTCTCACTGCACCCGCAGCTGATCTCAATGGTGCCTATGCCGCCGAGAGACGCCAGTCATACCCTAAGCCCTTTGGGTTTAGGGCCGGAAACTCCTTCGAGAAGTAGATATAGCTTTCGGGCCGGTGGCGCCCCTGGTTCTGCACAGGACGCCACCCTAGAGGGTACCACATTTCGCTATTTGTCGCCACGCCTCTGCTCCCAAAGCTTGTACTGCGCCGGGAGTATTGCGTTCGACCTTTTTGGAGTACACATCGTGTCACGCTGTTACCGTGCCAGTGTATACGGATGGCTCCAAGTTTCAAGAGGGGGTCGGCTTCCACGCCGTATTCCCTCTGTTTGAAGTCAGCGGGGCTCTTACAGGCGCTGCGTCTGTCTTCACGGCTGAGCTGGTGGCAATACACCACTCGGTACGGGAGATTACGCGACGTGCCCGGTTCGGAGACCGGATTGTGATCTATAGCGACTCACAAAGCGCCCTGAGTGCTCTCTGGGCATTGGAATCTCCGCATCCCCTGGTTCTCGAAATCCGTGACGCCACGGTTTTGACGAGCCGGGCAGATGTCGAGATTATCTTCTGCTGGGTTCCTGGACATGTAGGAATTGCGGGGAATGAGCGCGCCGATGAGGGCGCCAAAAAGTCCGCGAGGACTCTGCGACCGGACCAGCGTTTCGCTCTTCCTCACACTGACTACATGGCAGGAATACGGGCAGCTCTTCGGACTGCTTGGCAAAGAAGATGGGAGACAGTCGAGGGGAACTTAAAGTTGCGTGCCATTGTGCCGCGACTGTTCCAATGGACCTATCCCCCAATGCTGCGGCAGCTTCAGGTTTCTTTCTCGTCTCCGAATCGGACACCCTCGCGGGCCGCACCACCATTTGATGTAGCGCTCGCCTGCGCCCTATTGCAACGACTTCGTCGTCCCCCAGACTGTTCGGCACATTCTTGTCGAATTTCCCAGTCTGGGTGATCTTCGCGCACGATACCTGTTCCGGTACCGGGATGGGCGGGGTCGCTACCGCCTGTCCATTGTACTCGGGACGAGTGCGTGCACCATGACTAGTGGACTTATTGACTTTTTGGGGGAGGCTGGCCTTCTCCCTTTCATTTAACCCAGTTTAATTGTTGTTGTTGTTTTTGTTATTGTTTTTGTCATTGCTTTTTTTATGCTTATTGTTATCTCTTTTTATTGTTTCCTGTTTAATTTTTAAAGTAGCCTAGAACTAGGCTGTTTGTTTATGGCGACTAATGCCTAAGTCGGCAGTCGCCAGATAGCCCCTTAATTAAAAAAAAAAAAAAAAAAAAAAAATTGTACTGCGCTGGGAGTATTGCGTTCGACCTTTTTGGAGCACACATCGTGTCACGCTGGTACAGTGCCAGTGTATACGGATGGCTCCAAGTCCCAAGAGGGAGGCGGCTTCCACGCCGTATTTCCTCTGTTTGAAGTCAGCGGGGCTCTTACAGGCGCTGCGTCTGTCTTCACGGCCGAGCTGGTGGCAATACACCACTCGGTACGGGAGATTACGCGACGTGCCCGGTTCGGAGACCGGATTGTGATCTATAGCGACTCACAAAGCACCCTGAGTGCTCTCTGGGCATTGGAATCTCCGCATCCCCTGGTTCTCGAAATCCGTGACGCCACGGTTTTGGCGAGCCGGGCAGATGTCGAGATTATCTTCTGCTGGGTTCCTGGACATGTAGGAATTGCGGGGAATGAGCGCCCCGATGAGTGCGCCAAAAAGTCCGCGAGGACTCTGTGACCGGACCAGCGTTTCGCTCTTCCTCACACTGACTACATGGCAGGAATACGGGCAGCTCTTCGGACTGCTTGGCAAAGAAGATGGGAGACGGTCGAGGGGAACTTAAAGTTGCGTGCCATTGCGCCGCGACTGTTCCCATGGCCCTATCCCCCAATGCCGCGGCGGCTTCAGGTTGCTTTCTGTCGTCTTCGAATCGGACACACTCGTGTGACGCATCGCTATCTGATGGAGCGCTCGCCTGCGCCCTATTGCAACGACTGCGTCGTCCCCCAGACTGTTCGGCACATTCTTGTCTAATGTCCCAGTCTGGGTGATCTTCGCGCACGATACCTGTCCCGGTACCGGGATGGGCGGGGTCGCTACCGCCTGTCCATTGTACTCGGGACGAGTGCGTGCACCATGACTAGTATACTTATTGACTTTTTGGGGGAGGCTGGCCTTCTCCCTTTCATTTAACCCAGTTTAATTGTTGTTGTTGTTTTTGTTATTGCTTTTTTATTGTTATTGTTATCTCTTTTTATTGTTTCCTGTTTAATTTTTAAAGTAGCCTAGAACTAGGCTGTTTGTTTATGGCGACTAATGCCTAAGTCGGCAGTCGCCAGATAGCCCCTTAATTAAAAAAAAAAAAAAAAATTGTACTGCGCTGGGAGTATTGCGTTCGACCTTTTTGGAGCACACATCGTGTCACGCTGGTACCGTGCCAGTGTATACGGATGGCTTTAAGTCCCAAGAGGGGGTCGGCTTCCACGCCGTATCCCCTCTGTTTGATGTCTTCGAGGCTCTTACAGGCGCTGCGTCTGTCTTCACGGCCGAGCTGGTGGCAATACACCACTCGGTACGGGAGATTACGCGACGTGCCTGGTTCGGAGACAGGATTGTGATCTATAGCGACTCACAAAGCGCCCTGAGTGCTCTCGGGGCATTGGAATCTCCGCATCCCCTGGTTCTCGAAATCCGTGACGCCACGGTTTTGGCGAGCCGGGCAGATGTCGAGATTATCTTCTGCTGGGTTCCTGGACATGTAGGAATTGCGGGGAATGAGCGCGCCGATGAGGGTGCCAAAGAGTCCGCGAGGACTCTGCGACCGGACCAGCGTTTCGCACTTCCTTGCACTGACTACATGGCAGGAATGCGGGCAGCTCTTCGCACTGCTTGGCAAAGAACATGGGAGACGGTCGAGGGGAACTTAAAGTTGCGTGCCATTGCGCCGCGACTGTTCCCATGGACCTATCCCCCAATGCCGCGGCGGCTTCAGGTTGCTTTCTGTCGTCTCCGAATCGGCCACACTGGTGTGACGCATCGCTATTTGATGGAGCGCTCGCCTGTGCCCTATTGCAACGACTGCGTCGTTCCCCAGACTGTTCGGCAAATTCTTGTCGAATGTCCCAGTCTGGGTGTTCTTCGCGCACGACACCTGTCACGGTACCGGAGTGGGTGGGGTCGCTACCGCCTGTCCCTTGTACTCGGGATGAGTGCGTGCACATCGAATGGTGGACTTATTGACTTTTATGGGGAGGCTGACCTTCTCCCTATTATTTAAGCAGAGTTTGTTTTTGTTTCGTTTTGTTTCATGCATTTGTTTTTTTTTTTTTTTCCCTTCCCCCATTTAGGGTGTTTTTTTGTTGATTTTTTTCTTCGTTTAATTTAATTTTAAAGTAGCCTAGAACTAGGCCAGTTTTACTACGGCGACTAATGCCCATGTAGGCAGTCGCCAGATGAGCTCTTATAAAAAAAACAAAAATTAAAAAAAAAAATCTGCCTGGGACGTCATATGCCTCAATAGTAAGAAAGGCACCCTCTGGTCGTGGCCCATTTAGGCCAACTAGCACGGTTGTTTCCGCGTCTATTTGGAGCCCTTCTGCGGGCTCTACCCAACCCGGGTGCTCCCCTGGTGAAGCTGGCGGCAAAAAGGGTTCATACCCAGCCCCGGCTAAAACCACAGCTCCCCCCTCTTCCCTAAGCGTGACCGTTTTCCGTAAGGCTAAATGGCCACGCGCCTCCACCGAGTCGTCTGACTCACAGGAGGCAACGCCCTTGAAGATGGTTGCTAGGTCATCTCCCGGGGTTTCTAAAGCTGTCCCCCGAAAGGATGACGGCAACAAAGGACCTTCGGCTTCCTCACCCACGCCCCGAGGTTTGGCGAGTGGCTCGAAGGCGGTGGTTCCTCGAAAAGAGGGCCTCTCGCCTCCGAAGTTGCAGCTTCCCCCTAAGGGTTGGGAAGCGGAGGAAGGAAAAGACTCGCATGTTGAGCCCAACCTCCCCCAATAAGTCTTCGAAGGCGACAGCGCCTTCAGCACTTTGTCAGGCCAACAGCCCCCGGGGTTCTTCCCCCAGAATGCGTACGGCTATTCCCGTGAGGGTCTTCAGTTCGAGGAGGGCCCCCGCGTCTCCTCCGAGCTAGGCCTAAAGGGCATAATCCTTAAAAGTTATTGCCGTGGACTCCGGGCCAACTGGGAGGAGCTGCAGAGGCTCGTCTCGTCCCGTTCCCCGTTAGCTATCTTTTTGCAGGAGACCATGCTAGACGCCTGCCCCCTGCCCACCCTTCCGGGGTATAAGGGTCTTGTGACCCCACCACCGCGGGATGGCCGGGCTGGGGGATGCGCGGTTTACACCCGGCATGATGTCTTCGTTCTTCCTTTCTCTTTAGATACCCTCTTCCAGGCAGTGGCTGTGCAGCTGCACCTGGATAGGAGGTATACTATTATTTCTGCGTACATTCCACCGTCAGGTGGCTTCGACGCAGGGGACTTTCGCCGCGTCGTGGCACGGTTGCCAAGGCCCTTTCTCTTGATTGGAGATCTGAACGGCAGGCATTCTCTCTGGGAAGATTACTCCATAAATCCTAGGGGACAAGTCCATGCCAATCTGATCGAAGAGCTTGAGATGGGTGTCCTAAACGTGGATGAGTTTACGCATCACTGTCCGAGAACCGCTTCATTTTTTTGCCTTGACCGATCTTTGTGCTCTTCGGATGCACAGATTGGGGTTTGGTCGATGACCTCCATGGTAGTGATCACTTTCCCATTCAAATATCATTATTAGGGCAACCGCCGCCTGAGAGACCACCTCGGTGGTGCTTGGCGTGGGCGCGGTGGCTTGCATTTCAGGAAATGACTGAATTCTCTATCTCAGTCGAAGAGTTAAGGTCGGTAGATGAGGCCGTTGAGTTCTTCTCCGGCAACCTCCTTGCGGTGTGCCTGACTACATTTCCTAGGACGTCTGGTCGTTTTGCACGCCGACTACTCTTATAGTGTTTAGGCCGAGGGTGAGACGGCCCTCAAACAGAAGCGTTATGCCTACATGAGCTATAAGCACCGCCTGAAAGATTTCACGGTCGCTGAATTTCGTCGGGCTAGGGCTAGGTTCCGGTATATATCAAAGCACGCCCGCCGCTCTTCCCCTGCGGGCATACATTTCTTCACTTAACGGGAAGACCCCTTTAGCTGAGGTGTGGAAGCAAGTCAAAAGGATCCGGGGCAAGTTTTTGCAGGACCACCCTCCCTTTTTCCAGGAGAATGGGACCGCAATCTCGGACCTCGCGTCCGTGGTGGAACGTTAGTGACCACTTTTTCCGCATTCTCTAGCCGTGATGCTGCTCTGTTAGCATTCAATGCACGTCGTCATGTCGCGCAAGGCCGCGGGCTGGACTCTACCTCTAGGGGCGGAGAACCCTTTCAACGACAAGTTTACTGTGAGTGAGTTGCGTTTCGCTCTCGCTTCATGCGCGGACAGCACCCATGGGTGAGGGATGCATGGCCTTTTGGTTAGATTTGTTCAACAGGATCTGGGTGGAAGGTCTTCTCCTAGACTCCTGGCGAATCGCTACTGTGCTTGCCTTTCGCAAACCGGGGAGAGGTCACCCTACTCCGCCCGGCCTTCGCCCAATCTCTCTAACCTCTTGCGTGTGCAAGTTGATGGAGATATTTGTAAATGTTAGATTAGCCTTTTTCCAGAACACGGAGGCCATCTGTCTTCCACACAGTGCGGCTTCCGCAAGTTCCGCTCCACGTCGTATGCTCTGCTCCGACTGAAAAATGCCGTCTGCGAGGCTTTCCTTCGTAGACAGCACTACGCCACGGTCTTTTTCGATTTCGAGAAGGACTATGATACCGCATGGCGATACGGTATCATGGAAACTCTCGACACGATGGGGGCGAGGGGACGCCTTCCAATTTTTATATCTGAATTTTTGCGAGATCGTCGATTCCGCGTACGTGTGGGGGGCGCCCTCTCCGGCCCAAAGGAGCAGGAAGAGGGTGGCTCGCAGGGAAGTGTCCTCAGTGTCACACTCTTTGCCCTGAGCATCAACGGCATCACCTCGGTGCTGCCGGAAGATGTTCTCGCTACGCTCTACGTGGACAACCTTTCGATCTGCTTTGGCGCGGCATAGATGCCAACTCTAGAGCGTCGACTCCAACAGGCATTAAACCGCCTCTCTCGCTTTGCCGAAGCGCACAGGTTTCGGGTTTCTTTGGCCAAGACTAAGGTGGTGCAATTCTGCCGCCATCCACGGCTTCACCCCGACCTAGATTTGTTTCTTAATGGGGTGCGGCAGGATGTGGTTGAGTCGCACCGTTTCCTTGGTCTTGTATTCGACCGACGCCTCACCTGAGAGGCTTATATCCGCAGTCTTAGGGTCTCTTGTACCCGCGCCATGGACATTCTCCGTTCCGCGACGTACAGCGCTTTGGATGCTGATAGGGCTACTGCCCTTCTTTTTTATCGATTCTTTGTTCTTTCGAAGCTCGACTACGGATGCAAGTTTTATGCATCCGCAGCTGAGCGTTTATTGTCGAAGGTGGATTCGATCCACCACACCGGCCTTTTTCTTGCGACTGGTGCCTTCTGCACTCCTCCAGTTGAGAGCCTGTTGGTCGATGCTGGGGAGATGCCACTCGCTCAGCGCCGCGTGCAATGCATCATTCGCCTGTACGCGTGAGCCTGGTGCCTCTCTCAGTCGCCAACAGCTCTCACTGCATCCGCAGCTGATTTCGATGGTTCCTATGCCGCTGAGAGACGCCAGTTATACCCTAAGCCCTCTTTGTTCAGGGCAAGGAAACTCCTTCGAGAGGTAAATATAGCTCTCGGGCCGGTGGCCCTCTTAGTTCTGCCTAGGACGCCACCTTGCAGGGTACCACATTCGGCTATTTATCGCCACGCCTCTGCTCCCAAAGCATGTACTGCGCCGGGAGTATTGCTTTCGACCTTTTTGGAGCACACATCGTTTCACGCTGGAACCGTGCCAGTGTATACAGATGGCTCTAAGTCCCAAGAGGGGGTCGGCTTCCACGCCGTATGCCCTCTGTTTGAATTCAGTCGGGCTCTACCAGGCGTTGCGTCTGTCTTCACGGCCGAGCTGGTGGCAATACACTACTCGGTACGGGAGATTACGCGACGTGCCCGGTTTGGAGACCGGATTGTGATCTATAGCGACTCCCAAAGTGCCCTGAGTGCTCTCGGGGCATTGGAATCTCCGCATCCCCTGGTTTGCGATATTCGTGACGCCACGGTTTTGGCAAGCCCGGCGGATGTCGAGATTATCTTCTGCTTAGTTCCTGGACATGTAGGAATTGCGGGAAATGAGCGCGCCGATGAGGGCGCCAGAGAGTCCGCGAGAACTCTGCGACCAGACCAGCGTTTCGTTCTTCCTCACGCCGACTACATGGCAGGAATATGGGCAGCTCTTCGGACTGCTTGGCAAAGAAGATGGGAGACGGTCGTAGGGAACTTAAAGTTACGTGCTATTGCGCGGCGACTGTTCCCATGGACCTATCTCTTAATGCCGCGGTGGCTTTGGGTTGCTTTCTGTCGTCTTCGAATCGGACACACTCGTGTGACGCATCGCTATTTGATAGAGCGCTCGCCCTGCCCTATTGCAACGACTGCGTCGTCCCCCAGACTGTTTGGCACATTCTTGTCGAATGTCCCAGTCTGTGTGATCTTCGCGCACGATAGCTGTCCCGGTACCGGGATGGGTGGGGTCGCTACCGCCTGTCCCTTGTACTCGGGACAGATTCATGCACATTGACTTGTGGACTTGTGGACTTGTGGACTTCTTTGGGGAGGCCGGCCTTCTCCCTATTATTTAAGCAAGGTTTGTTTTCTTTTTGTTTTTGGTATTTGCATTTTTTTTTTGTTTTTGTTTTTTTTGGCCTTTAGTTGCAAGCTCCGGCGCCGGGGGAACCTCTTCATGACGCACCAGCTTGCTTCCTTTTCCCCTTTTTGGGGTGTTGTTTTTTTCTCTTTATTTTTATTTTAAAGTAGCCTAGAACTAGGCCAGTTTTAATACGGCGACTAATGCCCAAGTAGGCAGTCGCCAGATGAGCTCTTATAAAAAAAAAAAATCTTCTTGATTCATCTTCTGGCCTCTTTAAAACTGACCCTTATCTTCTTTCTAATGGCAATGACTTTTCTCTCATAGAGAAAGAAAGTGCATTGCTGTGATGTTGCAGGGTGTTACCCACGACAGTGAGGGGACCACGGCTGTTAAAAACAGGACATCTTGTGATAATCCGATCCACAATTTACACACAACCGTGCCTGCTTACAAAACTTTCTTACATGGCCAAAGCATTGGCAATGGAAGCATCGCCGTGGGTTTTCAACGTAAGGCTTGACCGGGAAGTTAAGTTAACCAGCCTTAACGTACTTAGGCGATTCCAATCTGTTGAAGATCAGGATTATGGTGGTGGTAGGTAGCCTAGCGGCATTCACAAATCTGAAAATTCGGTGGGCATTTACAACCTATTGATTGGTAATTTTTGATACCAGCCTGTCAACATCGTAATATATTAACTCTCCAGATCGGATAACACCTTTACTGGTGTTAAATGTCGGGTTTGAAGCAGGGAAAATATCTACATAAGCTAAAGACTGTACGGTCTTAATCCGCTGATGCTGCTCTCTTGATTTCGCCTCAACTATCAATGCGCCATCACTACGTGGCCACATTTTGGGCAGGTTCGCCACATTTCTCAAACTCCTCGTAGACGTCGAAGATGTCCGCCTTACTAAGAGTTTGTTAAATTTATCCATACAAGTATATATTTTATTTTATGCTTCCACTGGATCCGAGTGCATACAGCCCATACAGCCCAGCTGTGGTAACCAGCCAGCCCCCGACTCCCACTCGTTTTAAAAACAGCGGAGTCGCATAACGGAGATTCTCGGGACTGTAGTGCTACTCGTAAGACCTCCCATAAACAAAATGACGACCCGGGCAACCAAACCACCTCCTAAGGCACGGTCCTGCAGACGATGCACTCAGTGGGCGCATCCGTCGAACCGTACAGAGGCAGAAGTAAGAAAAGAAGAAGATGCTAAGCTGTGGCCGGACGGGGCGCTGAGGCCTTTCAGCACGGCGTCAAGAAGGCAAATCGACGCCCCCCTTACGGGAAAAAAAATTAGTACAGAAGACGAGATAGGGGTTAGCGGAAGAAGAAGAAGAATGACAAGCTGGGTCTGGACGGGGCGCTGAGTCTCGTCAGCACTGCGATCAGGACAGCAATTCGCCGTGCTTCTTATGGGGAAAATACCACCGAAGTGGCGAAGAAGAACAGAGAGGAACTGACGACATGGAATTTAATGAAACAATTCAAGAATATAACAGGATCTGCTCGAAGTGATATGATGGTTATCTTCAATGGGATCAAAAGTTTGAGAGTAAAAAGTTGTGACGCGTGGTAGGAGGAATTCCTGAATGGCGATAAACAGAGACGGAGGGAATTATACGTTTGATATAATCCATAAGTCAGAGAAAAGAGGAAATATTTCGAGAAGGGTGATGAAAGTAAGAGAGTGTTTTTTCAGAAGGAAAAGAGACGAGCAATAATTTTGAACACTGAGTGGATTGGTTTCGTTTTGATTGAGGATAACTGCTGGTGTGGGCTTCACTGGCATATTTCCAAAGTGTGCAGTAAAGGTTTTTATTAAGGGTGTAAACGAGTTATGCTCTTGCCACTTCAATACCGTAAACAGGACCCTCCCTAAGACTTCTCTCGCACTCTTGCTTGTGTTGCTTCGCTCTCCAAATAGTCTCAGATAAAAGAAGGGTGGCGCATGAACTTCAAAATAGAATATGATGCTAAGCAAAGAACTAAGGGACTCGTAAGTAGGTAACAGCATTCGAGGATGAGATCCCCAGATTTGATAATAAAATGCACATTAAAGTCAGAATGACAATTAATAGTATGCCAGAACTCACTAAGGGCATATCCTTGTTATGTATCGGGTACAGTGTTTTGTGTTTTTTGAGAATATATGACAAGGATGAGATAGATGAATTTATATAACTGCTATTTTGAGATAAGGCTTTAGAGTCGAGGAAGCAAGAAGAATTTCAAAAGTGTTAGGAGAGTTCATCGGAGTGAAACCCGTTGACAGGTGGGAAGTAGCAATCAACAATTAAGCTAAAGTCACCACATCTCTATATAGCTCTCAGAGCATAGAAGAACGGTTACTCATCTGGACAGGTGACAGCGTAAATAGGGTTCTGATGGTAATAGAGCCTGGACTCGGCCATATCAAGGAGAGCAAATGAAATCGAAGGTATTTATAGGCAGAAATCGATATAGTGTGGCTTGAGGCAATTGTTATGGTGTTCGGTTGGTTGATGTCGGAGAAGCTAAAAGACAGAGGGATGGAAAAGAATACATTGGGTTGGTGAGTGAGGAAGGAGGAGAGCAAGGCTTCTTCGGTGAGATTTCTTAGTTTAACTGCCCAAGATAGCTCCCCCCCCCCTCATCTGTGTTGATAAAGTATTAATAAATCAAGGAACTTTATTTTATGAAATAGGTTTGAGTATGTTTGGTTGGAGATTTATGTGAAGTATGGCGTAAATACTTGACCATGAGAGAGTTGGAGTATGAGCCATTCATGTGAGCTGAGTTGAGCAGCAAGTGAGGAGGACTTTGTGAGCGTGCGGGTAAAAAGTTAGGTAATTTTAACTGACTGAGCCAAAGGAAGGTAGAGACTACATACAAGTAAAATGTACACGAGTACAGCTCAAATGGGGATTATAAACTGACCGCTTCGCTCTTGCCAAGCTACGAGGAGCGGTCAATAAGTTTTACAATTCGGATATAAGGAAACGAGATATGAGGAAAAGTGTTTTATTATTTTTCAATATAACTACCCTCGACTTCAATGCACTTGCGCCACTTGTCCCTGAGGCTTCGAATTCCCGACAACCAGAAATCTTCCGACTGCATTTAATCCACTCCTGGACGGCGAGCTGGAGATCTTCATCGTCCCCAAACCGGCGTCAACGCAGTGCAGCCTTGAGCTGGCGGAATAAAGAGTAGTCACTAGGGGCCACATCTAGACTGTAGAGAAAATAGTTGAGCTCCTCGAATCCGCACTCGCGCAGGGCAGCTTGTGCAACTCTGGCCTTGTGGACTGGGGCATTGTCGTGGAGGAGCAGGTCACCGCGTGTCAACTTGCCGTGCCGCTTCTGACGGATGCACTTCTTCAACCCAGCCAGTTCCTCGGCGTAATATTGGCCTGTGATGGTCCTTCCACGAGGCGCATACTCCACCATCAACACTCCCTCAGAATCCCAGAAAATGGTGGTCATGATCTTCCAGGCTGAGGGTTGCGTCCGCAACTTAATGGGGGTCGGAGAGCCCCTGTGCTTTCAGGCCATGCTTTCGAGCTTGGTCTCGAGATCCCAGTGATGGACCTATGTTTCATCACCTGTTACTATACGTGACTCGAATCCCTCCAGGTCTTGGTTTTACAGGAGAAGCAGCTCCTCCTAACTTTGACGACGTTGAAATCGATCATGGCCATGAGGTTTCGTGAGGTTTCTAGGGACCCAACGGGCCCAACCTTGGTCATGGCAAATGATGTTGATAACACTTCCATGTGATATTCCAAGTTCTCTCTAGATTTCTTCGACCTTCACCCGTCGATTTTCTAGGATCATACTCTCAACACGGGCCACATTGTCCTCGTTGTTTACATCTGATGGAGGTCCTGGACGGGGGTCATCTTCAAGGGACTCACGATCATGACGGAACTCCCTATTCCAGCGAGCAATGTTGCATAGGAAGGGGCGGTGTCGGTGTACACTGCAACCATGTGTCCTTGGTCGAAACTTTTGAGCACTGCGCAGTTCTCAACCTTCTCCATTGTTAAAAGATTTGTGACTGACGATCTGCAATCAGCTACTGCTTCTTAAATAGATGAGGCAGGAGCGTGCGGCTGCAGGTCTTGACTTGTCATAACTTGTCCTAACACCCCCCAAAACATCCATCCGTCTTCTTCTGTTTTACTCTACCGATTCGCATAACTTATTGACCACCCCTCGTAGTAATTTTTATTTTTATGCTCATTCACTTGCTACTTTTCCTATATATTTCCTTTTTTTTATTTCGATGCTGGATATAAGATATAGTGAGGAAGGATGGACATTAAGCCACCATTCCTCAAAGACTAACCGGTCACTCTTTCGAGCTGGTTACCAGGAGCTATGCTTTAAGCCTATGCTTTTATCTCGACTTAGAATCTTTAATCGTCGAAAGAAAGAAGAATATAAATAAAATCATTAGTAATGAAATGCATTACTAAATATAAAACAAAAACATATTATGCGAACTTTTATATTATATGACAAATCAATAAATAGTCATCCAAAGGGTAAGTTAAGTGTATTCACCAATAGGCAGAGATATTTTGGAGCCTTTGAAAGGTTTATGTCCCCAATCTCTGGGATTGAACCCCTGCCTTGAAGCCTTATGTACTAAGCTAGCGATAGCTCATTTGCTGACTGCGCTTCTCTTCAAAGAGCGAATCTACACTCAACTGAAGAGAGTATAAACTCTTATTTGCTTTCTCATCTATATTTCTACGTGAAAGAGTAGGTGAAGAATTTTTCGTGCTAATCAAGACCACTGACGGCTTAGGTCCCTGACCCACTGAAGAGGTCGCGGGCGGGCGCGCGCGCGCGCGCGCGCGTTAACGGGGGAATCTCCACACCGAACCCCACTTTCAGACCTGCGATTATTCCGCTCTATCTCTTAAGACCAGAAGCACATCTCGAGTGCTGATAACTTCTATGGTGTTTAATACCTGTAGAGACCACCGGTACCTGGCGTGACAGAACCCCTGAAGGAAGCCACACAGGAGGCGTGAAGAAGGGGACCCCATACGGGGACGGAGTAGTCAGTACCGGCAGGTGGGTCTTGATTCAATTAATATAGGTAGGGCAAAGAAGGTGGTCCGAGTTAATAATCGGGACACATCTAAATAGGAGCCTAGTTGGCTCCAGGTGAAGAGCTTCCCTAGAGGGCCGTCATGGACGATCCTAGGGGACAGAAGAGAATCCCCCTCTGGGTAAAAGAAAATTGCTCAAAACCCTCGAGGGAAAAGGGTTTTTTTAACCATTTTCGGCTCGATTGAGATTGAACTATGCCGTTTAGTCGATCAGACTTACGGCTATCTAGCAATATGCGACAATGACCATGACGTAGACAGTCTTCTCAGTGTGAATGCACGAGTGAAGCTCGAGGAGCTGAACTTGCACGAAGATACCTCCCTATGTGTCTGCTCAGAGATCCATAATTCCATAATTTGTCGTCGTTTGGATCCATGGGTCGGTTCCCACAGTATAGAGGAGATAAAAAATTAGAGAGAGGCAAGGCAAACCTGGGCAAAAGACGAAGAGGTATATAAGTACAAAAATCGTCAAGGAGGCGAATACTTTCATCTATTTAGAGCCACCTTTCAAACCTCTGAGATGGCTATTAAGGCTTCCAAAGCTGGCCTCGTCCTATTCTACACCCTAATATCCGCTTCATGCATCGAGAGGAAAACCTTCGTGTTAGTCCAGGTATGCTTATCGTGTTATGCCCTGGAGCAGCACGCCACTAGAGATTGTACATTTCAAGGAAAGGTCTGTAGCGAATGCGCCGGAGATTGCCACACCTTGCGAGAGTGTACGAATAGGGCTATAAAGAATTGTTTTAATTGTAGTGGGCCTCACCCTACCCTGTTGATATCGTGTCCCATGAAAAAGATACTAGTCAACGACAAGAAAAAGAACATCCAAGAGGAGAAACGCTGCAGAGCAACAACCACCTATGCACAGGCAACCAAGAGCCAGGAGAAGGAGAAGACTCTTCTACAATTAGACCCTTTAATGAACCTGGACCTTGTGATGTGTGTTATACACGCTCACTTTGTTAACATCGAAGAGCCGGGAAGCTACGCTACCGAGTTGAATCGTATGTTGATGCAGAATGGGATGAAACCAATATGGTTTCCTGATAATCATCCCTCAACCGAACTGTATCAAACCCAGACAGGAAGCAGGCCTACGGCTACTTCCAGAAAACATTCAAGATCTCAGGATCCAAGACAACAAACCCAGATCACCAGAAACCCCTACAATAATGGAGACCGATCAACCTGAATGAGATAATAGTGATTCTCAATAGGCGAGCCAAAAAACCAAGAGCCCCAAGAAGAACAAACAATCCTCGCTAACTGACAAGTCTAGCGACCTAAACCTACGAGTATATGCTTTCATATCAGTCTCACTGCCAAGAACGGCAAAAGTCAAAGACACCATTGAAGGAATGATCAAGGGAAGATACAAGTGGGATTACAATTTTTACATCAGTGAGGAAGAAATGATTTCGGCACTCAGGCAAGGCAGGATCGAGATCTGTGGCGAATCATGTCTCAACCTTTCCCATGATCAATTTAAAAAGAAGATATCCGTCAGAGTGAGGTTGTCTGCATGAGCTGAGCCAGCAAAAGTATCAAACCTTTACGGGAAATAATATATACTACGCGACGAGATGCATCAATAAACTAAAGATCTTTTCTATAAACGTTAATGGCTGGATGGGTAAAAAATTCATTTACTACAATATAATCCGTGATGTAGACCCAGATATCGTCTTCATTCCTGAACACGGACTTAATGCAGAAACCGACCCTATAAAACTATATAACTACATCACCATCACAACTAGCCACTCGGATGAAAGATATGACGAAGTCGCTCTTGCAGTGCGGAAGGGCATCAAATTCAAGGGGATAAGTAACTTGGAAGAATCGTACCTAGCGATAAAAGTTAGTACGCTAATCGACCATCTAGTTATTCTTAGTAGGGTACCAGCCACCAAGAAGATCATATTTGCCAATACCTAATTTCCTCCACCTATTCAGCAATTCTTATCGGCGACCTAATTTCTCGTTGCAGTAAATCAGGCTACACCATGGCATTCAACGGGGATTCTTTTTGGAACGCGGCGTGGTAAATATAGTATGTCAAGATTTCGCTACATACCTAACGAGGAGATCCTCTACTACTCCCGACATCATACTAACAGATAACAATTTCGCATAGAACCAAAATACCGTCCCTGTCCCTTATTCTCCATCTGATCACCTTAGTATGATTACCACAATTTCAGTCTCACCTATTTAGGTCAAAATCCTCTCCCGCAAATGCTTGCTCAAGGCAGACTGGATCGAATACAAGAGTGTCCTCCAAGAATATCGGGTAGAACCGTTGGACGGGTCCCCCGTCGAAGACATAGATCGGCACTTCGAAGACCTTATCACCAAGATTAAGGAAGCAGATAGAATAGATATCCCGAGGGTTGAATACAAAACTCTCCCTCCTCAACGATGGAATGAGGAGATTACGTAAGGGAAAGATAGACTGGAGGAACTTATTGCTGAAATAAACGAGGACGGGAACACGGCGGAACGATACCGTGAACTTAGACACCCTTAAAAGGAAATTAAATATCTTTTCAGCAAGGAATCTAAGACAATCTGTGATGGCATAATTGATAAAATTGACCTGGAAACCAACCCCCCAAAATTCTGGTCTTGGATTAGAAGATTAAGTGGCACTCAGCAAAATAAGACCAATATTACCATCACAGCTGAGAAAAGAACGATCACCGAGGACCAAGAGATATAAATCCTCTTCAGAGAGCACTGGTAGAGAAAGTTCGACATCACGGTGGAAGAAAACGACGATTTTGACAGGGAATATGAGGAAAGAGTCTTGTCATACCTGGAAGAGCGAGGACCAACTATAACACCATACAATTTCGTCGAAAACACTCGACGACCAGAAGCCAAATGAAAACCATTCACTCATGAAGAGTTTGAGACAGCTTTAAAGAACTTCAAGCAGAGGGCCCCTGGTATATCGGGTATCACCAAAGCGCACTTGGAGAACGCTCCAGCAAACACCAATGAAGCCATACTAAGTCTCTTTAATGCCTGTTTAAACGTTGGCTACTTTCCAGATCTACTTAAAAGGGCCAGAATGATCTTTATTTTAAAACCAGAGAAGCCAAAAAAGGAAGTAAAAACTTAGACCCATATCCCTTCTAGAATTTATTGGGAAACTTTTAGAAAAACTTTTGAATGACAAAATAAAAAACCTCCTAGAAACAAGGGACATATACAACATGCCACAGCATGGTTTCCCTAGACACCTCAGAAAGGAAACTGCCCTTGCACTGGAGACAGTTTATTGCAAATGCAAAGGCCGAAAATAAGAGGGTGGACGTCGTACTCAGAGACCTGGCCTCTGCATTCAGCAAGGTCTGGGTGCCCGGATTAAAGAACAAATTATGTGATCTTGAGATGGAAACTAATATCACCAGAATCCGTTGTGATTAATTAGAGGATAGAGAGGCAACCATATTATGAATGATCACGAAGGACAACCCTTTTCGATGAACGCAGGGGTGCCTCAAAGAGGATATATGAGCCTACCGTTTTATACTAACTACACGAGTGACCTCCCTTTTCTTACTCAAGATTACGATATATATATGTCCAGCTAGCCGACAACATAATTCAAATTTTCACAAGCGACAACCCAGCTCCTGTAGACGTCGCAAATAAGACAGCAGGTGAAATTAACAATCTCAACCTCTATGAGAAAAGAAACAAGATTCGCACCAATATGAATAAGTTTAAGATTCTCCCTATCGAAGGCAAACTAAAACGGCCGACATTAGAGCAAATGGCGAATACTATCCATATACCCGAGAAGACCGAGTTATGGGATTGAAGATCACAGCAAATGGTTATAATGAACATATCAAGGAGAAGGTGTCGCAAGCCAAGATCAGACTGAGGCAACTTTATAGGTTTAGAAGACTCTCCATCCGCAACAAGAAAAAGGTTTTTTTGGCCTTAGTTAGACCAATCTTGCTATACCCCTCCGTCCCATTACATCTGGCAAGCAAGACACAAACTTGCACGTCACAAGTCCAAAATCAAGCACTACGCTTCATCCTTGATCTCAGCTAACTGGACAGTATACTATCGATTAGACTACATGATCTCGCGGGGATCGACCCCCTGAATGTGAAGATGCACAGAATAGCAACAGAAATATGGAGCAACATACATGAATACTTACCAAAAAGAGTCGTGCAGAATATAGGAATACCCGAAATTGACAACCCGAATAGTTAGTTAGACCGATCTTGCTATACCCCTCCGTCCCATTACATCTGGCAAGCAAGACACAAACTTGCACGTCACAAGTGCAAAATCAAGCACTACGCTTCATCCTTGATCTCAGCTTACTGGACAGTATACCATCGATTAGACTACACGATGTCGCGGGGATCGACCCCCTGAATGTGAAAATGCACAGAATAGCAACAGAAATATGGAGGAACATACATGAATACCTACAAGAAAGAGGCGTGCAGAACATAGGAATACCCGAAATTGACAACCGGAATAGACGTTACCGACAAGGATTTGCCAGCAGCCAACAGCGGTTGTAAGAATACATAGAACCAATTTATAAATTACTACTTCTCAACGGAAAAACGATTAATATTAATATCTGAGTAATTATAATGTAAAAAAATAAAATAAAATAAAAGATTCGTAGTGGACAAAATAATCAAGACAAAAAAGGCAAAAATACGAAAACAAAGGCTTGAATGCTTAAAACAACATGCACGAAAGCATCACAGAAGTGCATGGAAAGCCATAGCCAGACGTACTAGCACAACATTCTTCTACTAAAACAACACTTTTTCGATCTTTTACCTCTCTTACTATCACACCCATTTTTCTGTCTTTATGATCAATCAATCAGCTCATTTGCTTTGGTAAATCAATCATAACAAACTCAGCTAATTAGGCACAGTTGTTATTCTCTTTTTATATTTTATCTAAGTAATATATTTTGAACTTACCGTAATGAATACTGCCCCTCATCCCACCACAAAAAGATATTATTTAGAATAAATCACGAGCTAAACAGATGGATTTGTTTTGAACCTGTTCACCTGGAACCGTGATGTGTTCAATATGCAAGAAAACTTTCTTTGGTGAATGGATTTTCATATCCAAAATATGATACAGATATTTGAATTTAAACATTTATATATTTATTTTTGACAGAAATTTCCTTCGGAGATAATGGCAAGCACAAATGTTACTTAAAATTATTTTCTGCTAATTAATGTTATTTGGGATCTTATTAAACTTCATCGCACACAATACCAATGAACCTGTTTACCTAGCCTCTTGGTCCCGTATGATTCTATAATATGAATATCCCTTTGAATTAATGAATTTTTTTTATAAATACAATAGCGAAAATTTTGCATAAATTCGTATCTTTTCTTATGTGATTTATACATATATTTGATTTGGCGAATTACTAAAGGTAGTATAAATAATACTCTTGTTTTGATATTTTAAGTTGTTTTTTTCTCGGTATCTATGACTTCAGTAATTTTTCCGAGTCGTACAACGAATGGAGGTTTATAATAATAATTTTATTATAATTAGGCGTTTACTTAATATATATTCTTTCTTTCAATATATGCATTTTCATTTATCATGAGTAAACAAAGAAATATCGATGGAGTCGTTAGATAAAAGTAAATTGAAGAGATGTTTTTCATTATCGAAGTGAGAAGAAGACGAGCATCTTCTATTTTCAATAAGCAAATTGAAGGTACTAAGGATTTCAATGATTGAAGAATTTATGAGTGCTCGTAACCATGGACAGCTGTATAGTATATACAAGGCAATGGCTTCGCCACTCCCCCTTACGGAGAAAGCTTGCGCTTCGCTACTAAGATTAAAATTTAAAATCTAAAAAAAAGCAGCCATGGTTAAATTTCTATACATTTTCTGAACTTCTCCAATTATAATAATTTTAAAAAGGAACTCGAAACTAAATTTCCCCCCTTTCAAAATTTCACGTTGCTAAAATATAATTAGAAGAAGAAGTTATATAAAAATAATTTTCTGAACTTCACCATTTGTAATTCTTTGGGTTTTAAAAACTTTCACAAAATTTCGATACCTATTTATTTCTGAACTTCACCATTTTGTTTTTTTGACATTACAAAAGAATTATTAGAAATAACTTTGCTAAAAAACATAAATCATAACCAAACTAAGTTGAAATTATTATTCAAATACTTAAAAAATCGCCTTCTTAAATTATAATTAGTGAGAAATGATGAAGTGATGATGATGATAATATCCATTGGTTAAGTGTGAGTATCAAACTAGAATGCTTTTAAGATTTGCTTGATTTTTATACATGAAGTGGAAAATAGCAAATTGATTCAATATTTAACTTTTATGGGTGATAGGACTGATAATAATAATAATGATGGTAAACATTTTGCATGGTACACTTTATGGCCACGGTTTCACAAGAACACCTGTTTCAGGATGAAATTGTGGCAAATAAAGAAAAACTTTAAAATTGTTTTGAATTTGTTGTAAGCAGGATGACTAGGATGGATTTAGCACGCGTATGTCAGAGAGGGTTACGTTCGTTCAGCCCGTCAGTTTAAGAAAGTTCTGGGAGAGGAGATATACCTTACGCTCTCTGTGGTGTGAAAAAGGGAGTGTCAGCTTATATTGTGTTAAAAGGTTTTGACCATTGTACATGTTTAACAAACTTGGTTATAAAATCTATTTTGCCAGGCAGGTATTGGAAGATGGGTAATTTCTTTGGGCAATGGTCCTCATTTCAAAAAATAATGTTAATGAACACATTTCTCTTAATGGTCTAAATGCATCACATCTTCCCTTCAGAATTATAAACGCCCTTAGAGTGCCTAGAATAGTAGAAGTGTGTTTAATGTTTCCTCTAGAACATATATTAAAAAAAATCTTTTAGATATGAAAGTGTAAGCAAAATCTTTGATGCTCCCTACCCGATCTAATATGTAATAATAATATGGTTTCTTTGTTTAGATACCCGAGCGTTTCTAATTTTTTTTCCATCAGAGATTCTTATATGCACCTTTTTCCTCTTTTCCTTATTCAAGTGAGTTACCGCCTAGCCGAGGGGAAAGACCGCTGCCAATTACAGCGAGTTTAGCCACATCAGTTGCCTTTAGTCGCCGGATGGAATTCTGATTCGGGCCAACTGCACGACGGCTGCCATAGGGTGTATATCGAGCGGTTTAGGATCCAACGTTAAACTCTAGGTCGCTACTAAGAAAGTAGAGGCATCTTACAGAAGTGTCCATCGCTGGTAAAATCACTAGCACCTTTTATACAACGGCACTATCACTGCACTCTTCCAGTCCTAAAGATACCTTACACTTCCAAATACCTCAAGGCAGCCATAAAATCCATTCCATTAGGCAATAGCCACCTCAATTTTTCGGGAACACTGTTCACGATACTTAGTCAATAGGATTAAATTAATATTGCAGTAAATTTTTATTCTTAGTTTAAGACTAGGTTACGGACATCTCCCCTAATTTTTCAGATGTACAATAAACATTTTGAGTCCACTACGCTACTTCTGTATGGAATGGCTGGGAAGGGAATCATTTAGAGACGACTCGATAATCTGTCGCCCAGAATTGCGATTTGAAGTATATCAAAATTTAAACTTGATCCCAGTCAATTTCATTGTTTTTTTAATGAGTTTTGATTAAAGAAGGTAATGGAAATGTTTCTGTTGCGTTATATTTATGTTCGTATATACGTTTGTGTAGGTTTCTCTGCCAGTTTTAAGAGTAATATATTTTTTATATAAGAAAATTAATACAACTAATTAAATGTGTAATTGAAGGTGTATTTTAGAAGAAGTGTTTCACAAGCTTTCCACCCAACATGTTTTCTGTAATTAGGGACAAATAATTATAATTTCATTTCTATGCTCCATTATACTTTCTTCTAAAACGTTTATCATGGTGAACGTTCTTCTTTGCAAACTTTAGACTTTTGTTAAATTCAGTTTTAAGAATATATGGCTTTTTTTCTCTAGCCGGTATTTTAATGCAAATATCTATTAAAAGTCTTTTCTGAAACACCACCAGGGACCTGCTGCACCCAAAATCCTGACAAATTTGCTTCATAAGTGTGTGTTAAGTTTACCGTTCGTTTAAAAAATACGAATTCAATTTTATGCGAATTTGGGTCTTCTTCTACATCTTGCAGTTTCACTGTTGCAATGCCTCATTGTTTGTCATTGATTTTCCAAACACATCCATATGTGATGTTAATTCGAGTAGATATTTGTCCATAGGGAATTCTGGCCTCCCGAAATGTAATAAAATTCCTTATACTCGTGTATTTCGTATTTTCTTTATTTTTGTCTCTTCTGAGATGTGGAATAAAGCGTTTTTAGCGTACGAAGCGTACACCAATTCGATTTTATAAACTATGCTTAAAAGGTCTCAGAAATAAAAAAAGTCTGGTAAAAAGCCCTCAAAACAGTTAAGAACTTCAGGAAAAAAGCCCAATTCAATTGGCTAAATTTCTCCAGCAAGTCTCCTCGTCCTCTCTCGAGCAGTTGGTCAAAACTTGATGGAGGGTGATTTTCATTATTCGCGAGGCGTGATATTTTGTCTTATTTACTTATACCGAAGGCTATAATGAACACTGTAAACTTTCGAATTTAAAATGTTACCTACTACTCGAGTGTGAACAGGGAGACTTGTAAATGTTCTCTGGTCAATTTTATTGCTATGTCTTTCGCTAGAGTGCTTAACAGAATGCATGTTGCCCTTCCTTTTCTCCATCGTGACTTAGTTTTAACCCCGACGCTTTACACTCATGAAGTCGCTGGTACGAATCTCGGTGGATATATATTTATATATATATATATATATCTCATCACTAACTCTATAATTTAAGAACGTGATTTTTTGGAGTATTTGAATAATAATTTCGTCTTAGTTTGGTTATGACTTAAGTATATTTTAAATTTTTATCAAGGTAATTTCTAAGAATTTCTTTAGAGTTTGAAAAAAAAAAATAGGGTAGTTAAGAAAAAAATAATATGATTATCAATGCTTTATACTGTTTAAAAAAAATGAATTACAATTGGCGAGGTTCAGAAAATTTATAAAAATTTAACCATGGCTGCTTTTGTTTAGATTTTAAATTTTAATCTTAGTAGTGAAGCGCAAGTTCCCCCTTTAGGAGAAAGTGGCGAAGCTATTGCCTGATATATATATATATATATATATATATATATATATATATATATATATATATATATATATATATATATATATATATATATATATATATATATATATAATATGTTTAGTTAGCAGAAAATCCTAAGGTGAGGAAAATAGCTTGCGTTCTTTATATTTGCCAGCGACGTTTTGACCACAATACGGTCATCTTTTTAGACTTACAATACAAATAAACGAACAAAATATTACGCAATGTTCAGAGAGCTCAATACTAAAGATACAATAAGTAGAATCAGAGTTAAATGAACATTTTACAAATGGGGCTTAAATTTATTGTAAATATAAGCCCCATTTGTAAAATTTAGTTGTAAATTGTCCCTCAGGTGCCTGCGCCTGCAGATGGCAGGGTTTTCTAATGGCGCGAACAAAAACTCTACGGGCGACACCCTAAGGCAAATTCCTCCCCATATGGAGTAATAAGGAGTAACAAGGAAAGGAAGTCCCCTAGGAAACCTTACGGTCAATTCAAAGAGGGTACCTTTGGACTAGCAATCAAGCTGGCACATTGCTGCTCAATTGTTTTGCGTCCCTAAACGGCCACTTTTCAAGACTTTGTCTAGTCTTGACTTGAACTGGTCAACAGATTCACTGTTGAGAACTTCTACTGGAAGTGCGTTCCACTTACCGCAGATACTGTAAGTGGAAAAATTTCCAAACAGATTGCGGTTGTAACGCTTCAGTTTAAGTTTGAAGCCGTGATTGCGCGTTCTGTTCTCACTCAGTGTGAAAATATCCCGGTAGTCAACATTGTCGAACCCTCGAAGTATTTTGAAAACTTCGATGACCTGACCCCTTAGTCTACGGGTTTCCAGCGAGAACAGATCTAATTCCCTTAGTCTATCCTCATAACTTTTATGTCGGATGAAGGGAATCAGTTTGGTTGCCCTAGCTTGTACGCGTTCCAACCTTGCGATGTCCTTTCGAAACAAAGGACACCAAAATTGTACGGCATACTCCAGGTGCGGCCGAACCAGGGAGTTGTACAGACAAAGTACTATCTCCTTGTTATGGTATCCAAACTGGCGCTTTATGTAGCCTAACATCCTTCGGGCTTTATTCTCTGCCTCGATGTAATGTTTCGAGAACTTGAGGTCGCTAGTGATAGTTACACTCAAGTCCTTCTTAGTGTCACTCTATTTAATAGCAGTGCTCTTAAAGATGTACTGAGATTTGGAGTTTCGGTGGCCAATATGCATTACTTTGCATTTCCCCACGTTAAAAGCCATTTGCCACGTGTCCGTCCACTCCCCAATCCTTTGAAGGTCCTATTGGAGGCGGGTAGTGTTCCCCTCCTCTGCCACATTGATACCAAGCTTGTTATCGTCGAAAAATATGGAGATTTTGGCCACCATGTCTCCGTCCATGTTGTTGACATAGATAATAAACAGTAGTGGCCAAGGACGGAACCTTGAGGGACACCGCTAGATACGGGTGCCCATTCAGAGGTCCGTCCATTCACCACTAAAAGTTGCCGTCTGTCACTTAGCCAGCTCTCTATCCAACCTGCTACCTTGCCGTCTATGACCTGTGCACGCACTTTCCGAAGAAGCCGGCGGTGTCGTACCTTATCAAAGGCCTTTTGGAAGTTAAGGTACACAACATCCACCGCTTTATCCCGATCATAATCACAGAACACGAAGTGGAAGAATTCCACAAGGTTCATCAGGCATGACCGTTGCCTTCGGAAGCCGTGCTGGGAACTCTTTAGTAGCAACTTTGACTCTAAATAAGATGTTATGTTGTCCACTATTATGCTTTCCATGAGTTTACCGATATCGAAGTCAAACTAATGGGTTGGTAGTTTGCCTGATGGCTCGGGTCTCCTTTCTTGAAGATCGAGTCACCTCCGGCCCCAGGCCAGTCTCTAGGAACGCATCCGGTCCGGATTGAAATGTTAAAGATAGCGCACAGATGTCGTGATAATTCGTCCTACACTTCCTTCAACATATTGGATAGAAACATATCCGGTCCAGGGGACTTATTCGTCTTTAGGTCAGTGATTTTTTTCTCTTTCTCCTTCGGTGAAGTCCATTGCCTCCAGCTTTGCCACCGAGTCGGAATCCGTGGGCTGGGGGAAGGGACCACACTCTTTAGTAAACATTGAAGAGAAGTAGTCATTGAGCTAGTTAGCATTTTCTGGATTTGAGTGAGTTAATGCACCATCCTCGTCCACTAAGGGCCCAATCCTACGATGGATTGGTTTACGGCTATTTACATAGCCGAAGAAATCCTTCGGATTCTCCTTGTAGAGTCTCGCCACTCTGAGTTCCTCAGACCACTTAGCCGCCCTTATGCTGGACTTCCCTCTTCTGGCTAGCCTCCAGTACTCGTCAAAGGCACCCGAGATCTTCGATCGCTGGTACGCATTTCTCTTCTCCCTAATCAGTTGGCCGATTTCTCGATTAAACCACTTCGGTTAAACAGAAGACCGACGAAGGCGTTTCATAAGGATGCAGCTTGATTGAAGACTAATGAACTTATTATTGAAATCGTTCCACGAATCCTCAACATCTTCGGATACTGCTAGCCTTACATTAGTCAGCCCAGCACTAAGGCTTGCAAAGTCTGCTCTTCTCAAGTCAAACATCCTTGATTGACTGGCAACTGACCTTACCTTCGGGATCTTGACGCTAAATCTAACTAACTGGTCATCACTGCCACCGAGCTCTTCGCCTACATAGAGATCCTCAACGATATCATCCTCAGAGGTGAAAACCAATTTGAGGATATTGTCTTCTCTCGACGGTTCTCTGACCCATTGAGTGAGAACCTCGTTGTTGGCGAACTCCAGGAGTAGCGCGATATCACTACAGGCTGCTCTAGTTTCCCAGTCAACTTGTCTGTTGAAGTCGCCCATAACAATGCACACACTGCCTTGAACAAGCTCACCCAGCATCTGGTACAGTTTCCTGTCCTTCTCAACGGGTTAGGGAGGGGGGCTGTAAAGCAGCAGGGTCCTGTATCTGACAGGACCTATCTCTAGGTCAACGCCTAGGAGCTCTTGATCGGATATAATGTTGGAGTTCGTAGATTCAATTGTATCCTTGATATACAACATTACACCGCCACCCTCTCTGTCTGTCCTATCTTTGTGGTAGAGTTGGTAGCCAGGAACCGTGAATTCGCATTCAAAGTCTCGGTTTGAAGTTTTTATCCACGATTCTGTTATGGCTACCATTTCAGGTTCTTTCGACGCTACGAGGCCACGGAGCCCAGGAAACTTGTTCCTGATTTACCTCGCATTGAACAGAAGAACTTTCAGTGAGTCCCCGTCTGTAGGACTCCCTACGCTCTTCTGTATCCCGGCTTATTTGTTGGCAATGAGGCACCCCTCTTTGCGACCTCTGAGAAGGTCGTTCCAGGAGTGACACGGGCGTACTGGCGTACGTCCGCCCTCACTCTGGGCTGGGTACTCTTTTGGGTCCTCTCCACGACATGGAACATCCACCTGAGGCAATACGGGTCCCCGAGGAGTCGTAACGACACGAGAGACCTCTTAACCAGTTTTCTGGCCCCTTGACATCTACATATTAACTTCCTTATTTACAAAAAGGACATGAATGTGGCTGGCTCGTTCAGACTGCGAAGAGACTTTCTTTCAGAGAGTGCACCCCGTAAGGGGCGCGGCTATTTGCCATCCTGGCCGCCGTGCTGACGGGATTCAGCGCTCCGTCTGGCCCCAGCTTAGGCTCTCTTCCTTCCTTCAGATAGCCCGATTTCTCCCCTACCTCGTCGCTTTTCATACAACCTCTCCCACAACTTTCTCTGGTCAGCCTCTAATTTCAAGGGGTAAAATGCTGACCTTCTTCTCAAGCCAACCACCCCGGATGGGAGCTGAGGGGGGAGGGGACATTGTTCCCTAAACCCCTAGCTCCGGTTCGGGATGGTTTTTTTTTAATAACCTGCTTCATCCCCACCCATACCTTCCTCACATCCCTTTTCCTCTCCTATTCACATTGTATCTGTTTTACGCCATGTCTAAGGTGGAGCCGCCATGCCGAAGGACTGCCAGGCCACCAGGCGGGAGGGGTGGTACCAAATGGCGGCGCCTGGCTCTGCCGGGCCTGTAAGCACCTCTTGCAGTGCGGGCTACTGCAAGAGGTGGTGAGCGATTGCGTCCCGTAAAACAAAGAGGGTCACCATGCCCAATGATGAAAAAAAAAACATCTCCCCTTAGTTCCCCCTAAAACAACGGAGCCGCCCTCGTGCAGCTCCACAGAAAAGATGGAGGTCCCCCCCCCCTGTGCTTGCGCAGGGGACCCTCCATACCTCTTTAACCGGAGAGGAGGCCTACTCCTGGCGTACGCCTACGGGTGTAGGGGACTCCCCCTCACCCCCTTCTCTTGAGGTGCTTTCGGGCACCTCCCTATCTCCAGCGGCAGTCCCTCCTTTACTTTCTAAGGGGACTGCCAAGAAAGCCAGCAGGCAGCCCATTGCCGACCGCCCCTCGTACAAGCGGCTCGGTAGGGCAAACCCCCTTAGGGGGGAGAGGGAAGCCAGGCCCCTTCGGTCGCTTCCCTCACAAGACCTACTGGCAAAAATATTAAACCTTGCCGGGGTCAAGGCCTGTGCCTCCCCACTAAAGACTTATGACGCTGCCAAGGGGACCTGCGATGTCCTGGGAGGGGATGGCCAACTGGAGGCCCCTCCTGTGATAGACATGGTCCTTGAGGAAAACCAGCCTCAGAAGGTAGGGCCTTCCATGGGGGGGAATCCGGGCTCGGCGCTAAGCACCGAACCCGAATCCGCCCCTATGCAAGGTCCTCATCAAACGGCTGTGGATTCTCAGGCAGTACAAGGAGGGGAGGGATCTCCTCCAGATGAAGCCCCTGCGACCACCAGGACCTTCTCCATTTCGGAGAAGGACCTGGCTGAGGCCGGTCCATCTGGCCTGGGTGCTTCTACCGGCGGGGGTGAGAAGCGGGTTCATTCCCCGCCCTCCTCTCCAAAAAAGAAAAGGACCAAAAAGACGAAGAAGACTCGGGGCTCCTCTCAATTTACGGGGGCTACGGGGACGGATGGGTCTGCTGCCACTTTCGCAAGCAACCAAGCCAAGATCGGCACATCCGGGCCCTCTGCTTCCCCGGGTACGGAGCTCCTGACGATGACAAAGACCAAAAGTGCACAGGGCGGAGCCTCGATGACATTGGGGCCCCTGATTCCGAGGTTACCTGTCGTTTTCGAGCCCGCTGGCTTCAAACGCTTCCTCGTTATTCGCTCCACTGATGGCAGCATGTTGTCCAAGGGCAACATGATCCATCAGAGAAGAGGATTAGCTAGTGCAATTGGTAGAGAGCCGAAGGTAACCCGTTTCTCGGACGGGAGCCTTCTGGCGAATGCGGCGAATTCCGCCGAGGCGGGCAAGATAAGTGCTTTTCGGACACTTCATGGCACCCCGGTGAGTGTGACGCCGCACTCTACCATGAACTTTGTGAAAGGAGTAGTTTATGCGAGGGAACTCGTTGACTACTCCATTGAGGACATCACCCTAGAGCTGGCCGACCATGGGGCGGTCAAGGTCAAACGTGTGATGAGAAAACAGAGAGGGGACTCGAGACCCACCCCTACACTCTTCGTCACGTTCGACTGTGACAAGCTCCCTGAGTCGGTGCGTGCCGGATGGTACCGTAACCGCGTGAAGGCATTCTTGCCACTGCCGCGGCGGTGCTATTACTGTCACCGCTTCGTCCATACGAATCGCTCATGTAGACGTGCAAAGTCGGGGTCACCCAAAGTATGTGTAAATTGCTCCAAGGTCGCACACGATAAGTCCAAATCGTGTGTGGCCAAGTGTGTCAATTGCGGAGAGCCGCACCCTGCTTCTTCGAAGCAATGTGGTGCATATCTCCTTGAGAAAGAAATCCTGGCCGTTCAGGCCCAGGATCGACTCTCATTCCGCGAGGCTAAGGACTTGGTCCTGGCGCGCCCGGCTCTGCCTGGGAAGTCATATGCCTCAATAGTTAGAAAAGCACCCTCTGCTACTGGCCCATCCAGGCCAACAAGCACGGTTGTTTCCGCGCCCATTCGGAGCCCTTCTGCGGGCTCTACCCAACCTGGGCGCTTCCCTGGTAAAGCTGGCGGCAAAAAGGGTTCATACCCAGCCCCGGCTAAAACCAGGGCTTCCCCCTCTTCCCCCAGCGTGACCGTTTCCCCTAAAGCGAAACGGCCACGCGCTTCCACCGAGTCGTTAGACTCACAGGAGGCAACACCCCTGAAGATGGTCGCTAGGCCATCTTCCGGGGTTCCTAAAGCTGTTCCCCGAAAGGAGGACAGCAACAAAGGAGCTTCGGCCCCTTCGCCCACGCCCCGAGTTAGAGTGAGTGGCTCGGAGACGGTGGTTCCTCGAAAAGAGGGCCCCCTGCCTCCGAGGCCGCAACGCCCGCCTAAGGTTTCGAAGCGGAGGGAGGAAAAGACTCGCATGGCGAGCCCAACCTCCCCCAATAAGTCCTCGAAGGAGACAGCGCCTTTAGCGCTTTGTCCGGCCAACAGCGCCATGGGTTCTGCCCCCGGGAAGCGTACGGCCATTCCCGTGAGGGTCTTCAATTCGAGGAGGGCCCCCGCGTCTCCTCCGAGCTAGGCCTAGAGGGCATATTCCTTAAATGGAATTGCCGTGAACTCCGGGCCAACTGGGAGGAGCTGCGGAGGCTCGTCTCGTTCCGTTCCCCGTTAGCTATTTTTCTGCAGGAGACCATGCTAGGCGCGTGCCCGCTGCCTGCCCTCCTGGGGTATAAGGGTCTTGCGACCCCACCACCGCGGGATGGCCGGGCTGGGGGATGCGCGGTTTACACCCGGCATGATGTCTCCGTTCTTCCTTTCTCTTTAGATACCTCCTTTCAGGCAGTGGCTGTGCAGCGGCACCTGGATAGGAGGTATACTATCATTTCTGCGTACATTCCACCGTCAGCTGACTTCGACGTGGGGGGCTTCCGCCGCGTCGTGGCACGGTTGCCGAGGCCCTATCTCTTGCTTGGAGATCTGAACGGCAGGCATCCTCTCTGGGGAGATTACTCCATAAATCCCAGGGGACAAGTCCTTGCCGATCTGATCGAAGAGCTTGAGATGGGCGTCCTAAACGTGGATGAGTTTACGCATCACTGTCCGAGAACCGCTTCATTTTCTTGCCTTGACCTATCTTTGTGCTTTTCGGATGCACAGCCTGATTTTGATTGGGGGGTGGTCGATGACCTCCATGGTAGTGATCACTTTCCCATTCAAATATCATTTTCAGGGCAACTGCTGCCTGATAGACCACCTCGGTGGTGCTTGGCGCGGGCGTGGTGGCCTGCATTTCAGGAAATGACTGAATTCTCTATCTCAGTCGAGGAGTTTAGGTCGGTAGATGAGGCCGTTGAGTTTTTCTCCGGCAACCTCATCGCCGTGGGCCTGACTACTATTCCTAGGACGTCTGGCTGTTTTGCACGCCGACCACTCCCATGGTGGTCGGCCGAGTGTGAGACGGCCCTCAAACAGAAGCGTTATGCCTACATGCGCTATAAGCGCCGCCCGAACGATTTCACTTTCGCTGAATTTGGTCGGGCTAGGGCTAGGTTCCGGTATATTTCGAAGCACGCCCACCGCTCTTTTTGGCGGGCATACGTGTCTTCACTTAACGGGAAGACCCATTTAGCTGAGTTGTGGAAGCGAGTCAAAAGGATTCGGGGCAAGTTCTCGCAGGACCCCCCTCCTGTTCTCCAGGAGAATGGGACCGCAATCTCGGACCCCGCGTCCGTGGCGGAATCCTTAGCGACCGCTTTTTTCGCATTCTCTAGCCGTGATGCTGCTCCGCCAGCATTCAATGCACGTCGAGATGTCGCGGAAGGCCGCCGGCTGGACTTTACCTCCAGAGGCGGAGAACCCTTCAACGACAAGTTTACTGTGAGTGAGTTGCATTCCGCCCTCGCTTCGTGCGCGGACACCGCCCATGGTCCGGACGATGTCCCGTACGCCATGCTTCGACACCTGGGTGAGCGAGGCATGCCCTTTCTGTTAGATCTGTTTAACAGGATCTGGGTGGAAGGTCTTCTCCCAGACTCCTGGCGAATCGCTACTGTGCTTGCCTTTCGCAAGCCGGGGAGAGATCACTCTACTCTGACCGGTTTCAGCCAAATATCTCTAACCTCTTGCGTGTGCAAGTTGATGGAGAAATTGGTAAATGTTAGATTAGCCTATTTCCTGGACAGCGGAGGCCATCTGTCTTCTGCACAGTGCGGCTTCCGTAAGTTTCACTCCACGTCGGATGCTCTGCTACGACTGGAAAATGCCATCTGCGAGGCTTTCCTTTGTAGACAGCACTACGCCACGGTGTTTTTTGATCTGGAGAAGGCCTATGATACCGCATGTCGATACGGTATCATGGAGACTCTCCACACGATGGGGACGAGGGGACGCCTCCCAATGTTTATATCTGAATTTTTGCGAGATCGTCGATTTCGCGTACGGGTGGGGGCAGCCCTCTCTGCCCCAAAGGAGCAAGAAGAGGGTGTCCCGCAGGGAAGTGTCCTCAGTGTCACACTCTTTGCCCTGAGCATCAACGGCATCACCTCGGTGCTGCCAGAAGATGTTCTCGCTACGCTCTACGTGGACGACCTTTCGATCTCTTTTGGCGCGGCCCAGATGCCAACTCTGGAGCGTCGACTCCAACAGGCATTGAACCGCGTCTCTCGCTATGCCGAAGCGCACAGGTTTCATTTTTCTTTGGCCAAGACTAAGGTGGTGCACTTCTGCCGCCATCCACGGCTTCACCCCGACCTAGATTTGTTTCTTAATGGGGTGCGCCTGGATGTGGTTGAGTCGCCCCGTGTCCTTTGTCTTGTATTCGACCGACGCCTCACCTGGGAGGCTCATATTCGCAGCCTTAGGGTCTCTTGTACCCGCGCCATGGAGATTCTCCGTTCCGTGACGTTCAGCGCTTGGGGCGCTGATAGGGCTACCGCCTTACTTTTTTATCGATCCTTTGTTCGCTCGAAGCTCGACTACGGATGCGAGTTTTATGCATTCGCAGCCGAGCGTTTATTGCGGAAGGTGGATTCAATCCACCACACCGGCCTTTGCGACCGGTGCCTTCCGCACTTCCCCCATTGAGAGCCTGTTGGTCGATGCTGGGGAGATTCCACTCGCTCTGCGCCGCGTGCAGTGCATCACTCGCCTGTGCGCGCGAGCCCGGCGCCTCCCTCAGTCGCCAACAGCTCTCACTGCATCCGCAGCTGATCTCGATGGTGCCTATGCCGCCGAGAGACGCCAGGCATACATTAAGCCCTTTGGGTTTAGGGTACCACATTTGGCTTTTTGTCGCCACGCCTCTGCTCCCAAAGCTTGTACTGCGCCGGGAGTATTGCGTTCGACCTTTTTGGAGGACACATCGTTTTACGCTGGTACCGTGCCAGTGTATACGGATGGCTCCAAGTCCCAAGAGGGGGTCGGCTTCCACGCCGTTTACCCTCTGTTTCAAGTCAGCGGGGCTCTACCAGGCGCTGCGTCTGTCTTCACGGCCGAGCTGGTGGCAATACACCACTCGGTACGGGAGATTACGCGACGTGCCCGGTTCGGAGACCGGATTGTGATCTATAGCGACTCACAAAGCGCCCTGAGTGCTCTCGGGGCATTGGAATCTGCGCATCCTGGTTCGCGAAATCCGTGACGCCACGGTTTTGGCGAGCCGGGCAGATGTCGAGATTATCTTCTGCTGGGTTCCTGGACATGTAGGAATTGCGGGGAATGAGCGCGCCGATGAGGGCGTCAAAGAGTCCGCGAGGACTCTGCGACCGGACCAGCGTTTCGCTCTTCCTCACACTGACTACATGGCCGGAATGTTGGCAGCTCTTCGGACTGCTTGGCAAAGAAGATGGGAGACGGTCGAAGGGAACTTTAAGTTGCGTGCCATTGCGCCGCGACTGTTCCCATGGCCCTATCCCCCAATGCCGCGGCGGCTCCAGGTTGCTTTCTGTCGTCTCCGAATCGGACACACTCGTGTGACGCATCGCTATCTGATGGAGCGCTCGCCCTCGCCCTATTGCAACGATTGCGTCGTCCCCCAGACTGTTCGCCACATTCGTGTCGAATGTCCTATTCTGGGTGATCTTCGCGCACGATACCTGTCCCAGTACCGGGATGGGCGGGGTCGCTACCGCCTGTCCCTTGTGTTCGGGACAGATTCGTGCACATTGACTTGTGGACTTGTTGACTTCTTGGGGGAGGCCGGCCTTCTCCCTATTATTTAAGCAAGGTTTGTTTGTTTTTTTGTTTTTTTTTTTGCTTCTTTTTTTTTTGTTTGTTTTATTTCCTTTAGTTGCACGCTCCTGCGCCAAGGGGACCTCTCCCCGACGCACCAGCTTGCTTCCTTTCCCTCTTTTGGGGTGTTCTTTTTTTTTTCTCTCTCTTTAATTTTATTTTAAAGTAGCCTAGAACTAGGCCAGTTTTAATACGGCGACTAATGCCCAAGTAGGCAGTCGCCAGATGAGCTCTTAAAAAAAAAAAAATTAAAAATCAGAGAGTGCAATGACTTGGTCCTGTTGCGCCATTTACAAGCTGAGACTTCCTACGCATCTCAATTTCGAAGGCACAATCTACTCCTGGTCATTCTCTGCCTTACGATCAAGGACACCTACGCGCCCTTTCGCTACACAAAGTAAACTAGCCTTTTTTAGCAATGATGACCGAATACGAGATACAGGGACCGAATACGAGATACAGGAGTACGAGAAAATTTTCAGACATTATTCACCGTAACGTCACTCACCGACCTGATAAACCAGATTAAATTAGTAATTTATTACAGGCCAAAGAAAACTCACGTTCTCGTCTTCAAAATGAGATGCCTTCCCAGGGCGGGCTACTTGCAGAAATGTAATCTTTTGTACGATTATCCTACAAGGCCGGTGACTAGCAGCATTAGGATGACTTCTCCATTCCTCTCACAGCTTTAATATAGATCCATTAAAGACTACACTGCAAAGCACCGGATGGCCCTCTCATGTGAGATGATAAATAAAAACTACTATTATCCTCTGGTAGTGATCGCAGTCTACTGTGAATAGCTGAATTAGTCACCATATGGAAACAAAGACCAAAAATAGACATACAGATACAGCCAGAACCAGATTTTTCAAACTTGCAGTCTTAATGTCAACCCCATTGACTCATAACCCGCCTTCTGTTTTGCCTCTTTTACCGATCGTTGTTTTGTAATGGTGGCTGTAGAGCTCGCAGTTTCTCCTCCATTCTGTCTCCCAAAAGAAGAGGAGGCCTGCGTTGGGCATGCTTCTGGAGAAACTGACCATATTTCTGATCCTTAGCACAAGTCCAGTGAGCGAGAAGTGCTTGGTAGGAAGTTAGGAGTAAGGTTTCCTAGAGGGTTTATAGTAGAAGAGGGAAAAATGAAAAACAAAAGAGGAAGTTAAGTGAGGAGGCAGAATGAGCAACAACGGTAGTCAGAGTTGAAAAAGGAATAACCAATGAATGCCCTTTAGCATGGGAAAACGCTTAGTAATGTTAATTCCGAACCACCATACTACATTTGCTCAACATTAATTCAATATTTTTGACATTCAAGAGTCCCTAAGTTATTTTGGTTAATAGTGATCGGAAGATACGACTATTTTCTTGCTTCTACTTGTTTTTTTTGTTTTTTTATTCTGTTTGTGCATCTAGCACCACTTCTAACTTCCTGTTAGGGTTACCAATTGGGTTGGGCAAATCCTGTTGGGGTTATTATAAAGAAACTCATGCATCCTTTTATTAGTTTTGGCCCAGATATCTTCATTTTCTTCAGGTGGAATTGAGAAAACTGGCTCCTACTGCCGTCTGAATTTTTTATATTTCCTGATCTTTTTGTTTACATAGGATACCGTTTTCGTCCCTTAGTTTTCTTTTAATTTATGGTTTTGGCCCTCTTGTTTATTAAATCCTCTCCAATTTTCATCTAGTGTATTATCCAAATCTACCTGCCTAATAAGTTTATCAGAGTGTTTATCCTGTTGTTCACCTATTAAAAAGATCATTTCTGTTTTTAATTCTCTCAATTTGTCCTACCCATTTAATTTGCTTGTTTTTATTTATCATTTCGGTGGTTCACCCCTATTGTTGTGTAATTTGGTATCTTGATTTCGGTATGTATGTTGTCTGCTGGCACTAAGACATCCGGTAAATACTTCATCTTTTTATCTACCTATCTCCTCGAATGAATAGTCTGCCACGTCTTTAGGAATATATACATTTGATTCATCATTGTATATACGAGGGGCGGACAATAAGTTTTGCGAATCGGCAGGGTAAAACGGAGGAAGGGGGATGGCTGTTTATGGGGGTGTTAGGAAAAGTTATTACAAGTCAGGACCTGCAGCCGCATGCTCCTGCATCGTTTATTTAAAAAGTAGTAGCTGATCGAAGATCGTGAGTCACAAATTTTTGAACAATGGAGAAGGTTGAGCACCGTGCAGTGATCAAATTTTTGACCAAGGCAGGCAAGAATGCAAAAGAGATCCATGAAGGCATGGTTGCAGTGTACACCGATACCGCCCCTTCCTATGCAAACCATTGCTCGCTGGAATAGGGAGTTCCGCCATGGTCGTGAGTCCCTTGAAGATGACCCCCGTCCATGACGCCTGTCAGACGTGACCAACGAGGTCAATATGGCCCGTGTGGAGAGCATGATCCTCGAAAATCGACGGGTCAAGGTCAAAGAAATTGAGCGAGAAATTGGAATATCACATGGAAGTGTTATCAATATCATCCACCTTAATTTGGCCATGACCAAGGTCTCTGCCCGTTGGGAATCTAGAAACCTGACGTCCCATGATCGACTTTAACTTCCTCAAAGACGGAGGAGCTGCTGCCCCCGTACAACCAAGAGCCGGCGAGATTTGAGTTACGCATAGTGACAGGTGATAAAACGTGGGTCCATCACTGGGATCCCGAGACTAAGCTCGAAAGCATAGCCGTGAAAGCGCAGGAGCTCTCCACCCCCATCAAGTTTTGGACCCAACTCTCAGCCAAAAGATCATGGCCACCATCTTCTGGGATTCTGAGGGAGTGTTAATGGTGGACTTTGCGCCTCGTGGAAGGACCATCACAGCCCAATATTACGCCGAGGAACTGGCTGGGTTGAAGTGCATCCGTCAGAAGCGGAGCGGCAAGTTGACATGCGGTGTCCTGCTCCTCCACGACAATGCCCCTGTCCACAAGGCCAGAGTTTTACAAGCCTCCCTGAGCGAGTGCGGATTCGAGAAGCTCAACCATCCCTCCTATAGTCCAGATATGGCCCCTAGCGACTAATTTTTATTCCTTCAGCTCAAGGTTGCACTGCGTAGACGCCGGTGTGGGGACGATGAAGATGTTCAGCTCGCCGTCCAGGAGTGGGTTGAACATCAGTCGGGAAATTCTGGTTGTCGGGAATTCACATTCTCAGGGACAAGTGGCGCAAGTATTGAAGTCGAGGGTAGTTATATTGAAAAATAATAATAAAAAACTTTTACTCATATCTCGTTTCCTTATATCCGAATTGCAAAACTTATTGACAGCCCCTCGTATATCGGATTTTGATTAAATCGGAGCAGTGTTCCTAGATGGTCGCTACTCACAATTGTTACCGGTTCCAAATGAAAATTTAATGGCATTTCATAGCTGCTTCGTAATAGGTCTAGTTTTGTAATGGTGTTTGGCGTCCATATGTGGGGTGGTCTGGTCACACTTTTTTTTAGGAGGTTTCACTCTTACATCATCGCTAGACTTCTTCCAGCCTTGTATGTTGTTCTGTACCCCGTAAGGGGCGCGGCGATATGCCACCTTGGCAAATCGGCCACTTCCCTCTAACGACCTGCTGGCACGAATATTGAATCTAGCGGAGATGCAGGCCTATGCCCCCCCCCCCCCCCACCCAAAGAACATGGACGAGAATGACATGACCTATGAGGTCGTAGCACAGCATCAGAAGGTTAGGCCTTCCATGGGGGGAGACTCAGGCTCGGCATTAAACACCGAGTTCGAGTCTGCTCCTGTGCAGGGCCCTCGCCACAAGGGTCGGGCTGCTAAGACAGCAAAAGGAGTGGAGGGATCTCTTCCTCCGGCCAGTGTTCTAACGATTGCGGGGACCTTCTCCATCTCGGCGAAGGACCTTGTAGAGGCCAATCATCTGGCCTGGCGGCTCCTGCTGGGGGAAGAGAGAAGCGGGTACATTCCCCGCCCTCCTACCCTTAAAGGAAAGACTAATAAAAAACGACAAAAAATACTCGGGGCTCTTCTACCTCCATGGGGACTGCAAAAACGGACGAGGCCGTGACCATCTTGAACGCGACCAAGCCAGATCAGCAAGTCCGGCCCCCGTGTGTTCAACTAGGCGGAAAATCCGTAATTGAGACCAAAGGAACGCGAAGCAGAGCGGAGCTTAGATTAGGTATGGGCCCCTCATTCAAAGATTACCTGGCGTTTTCGAGCCCGATGGCTACAAACAGTTCTTAAGTATTCGCTCTACTGATGGCAGAATGTTGGCCAAGGGCAACATGATCCATCAGAGGAGAGCTTTAGCTGGTATAATTGTTAGAGAGCTGAAGGTGACACATTTCTCTGAAGGAAGCCTTCTGAAGAATGCGGTGGAGCACTCCGAGGCGGCAAAGATAAGTGTACTACGGACACCTGATGGCACACAGGTGAGTGTGAGGCCGCAATTTACCAAGAACTTTGTGAAACGAGTATATTGTGCGAGGGAACTTGTGGACTACTCGATAGAAGATATTAGTCTAGAGCAGGCCCACCACGGGGTGGTCGAGGTCAAGCGTGAGATGAAAAAAAACGGAGGTGCCTCGAGACCAACCCCTACACTCTTTGTCACGTTTGACTGTGACAAGCTCCATGAGTCGGTGCGTGCCGGTTAGTACCGCTAGCGCGTCAAGGCATTCGTACCACTGCCGTGGAGGTGATATTACTGTCACCGCTTCGGACTTACTAATCGCTCATGTAGAAGTGCAATGTCGGGGTCATCCGAAGTTTGTGTAAATTGCTCCAAACCGCAGACAAAAAGTCCAAATCGTGTTTGGCCAAGTGTGTCAATTGCGGAGAGCCACTGCTCGCTGCTTCGAAGCAATGTGGGGCATATCTCCATGAGAAAGAAATCCTGACTCTCATTCAGCGAGGCTAAGAACTTGGACCTGGCGCGCGCGGCTCTGCCTCGGACGTCTTACGCCTCAATACTACGAAAGACGTGCTCTGCTCCTGGCCCATCCAGGCCAACGAGCACGGTTGTTTCCCTGCTCATTCGGAGCATTTCTGCGGGTTTTACTCAATCCGGGCACTCCACTGTTAAAGCTGGAGGCACACCGAGTTCACACCCAGCCCCGGATAAAACCAGGGCTCCCCCCCGTCCCTCAGCGTGACCGTTTTCCGTAAGGCGAAACGTCCACGCGCCTCCACCAAATCGTTAGACTCTCCCCATCGAAAGGTGAGGAGCAACAAAGGAGCTTCGGTTCCTTCGCCCAAGTCTAGTGGTGGGCTGTGTGGTTCAGAGACGGTGGATCATCGAAAAGAGGGCCTCTCGCTTACGAAGCAGCAGCGCACGCCTAAGGTTTGGTTGCGGAGGGAGGAAACAATGGAGTGGCGAGACAACCTCCCCCAATAAGTCATCGAAGGCGACAGCGCCTTCATTGTATTGTCCGGCCTACAGCGCCTGGAGTTCTGCCTCTGTGAAGCGTACAGCAATTCTCGACAGGGTCTTCCGTTCGAAGAGGGTCCACGCGCCTGCTCCAAGATAGGCCTGGAGGACATATTTCTTCAATGGAAAAGCCGCGAACTCGGGGCAAATGGGAGGAGTGGCGGAGGCTCGTGTCATCCCGTTCCCCGTTAAATATTTTTCTGCAGGAGACCATGCTAGGCGCGTGCCCCCTACCCACCCTCCCAGGGTATAAGGATTTTTACGACCCCAGCAACCACGAGATGGGGACCGGGCTGGGGGATGAGCAGTTTACACCCGGCCTAATGTCTCCGTTATTCTTTTCACTTTAGATACCTCCTTTCAGGCAGTGGCTGTGCAGCTTCACCTGGATAGGAGATATACTGTTATTTCGGCGTAAATAGCACCGTTAGCTGACTTTAACACAGGGGGACTTCCGCCGCGTCGTGGCACGGTTGCCTAGGCCCTTTCTCTTGCTTGGAAAGCTGAACGGCATACATCCTCTATGGGAAGACCACTTCAATAAATCCTAAGGGACAAGTCCTTGCCGGTTTGATCTGAGAGCTTGATATAGGTGTCCTAAATGTGGATGAGTTTAAGCCTCACTGACATAAAACCGCTTCATTTCCTTTCATTGATCTATCTCTGTGATAACCGGATGCACAGCCTGATTTTGATTGGGGGGTGGTCGATGAGCTCCAGGATGGTGATCACTTTCCCATTCAAATATCATTTTCATGGCAACTGCCGCCTGGGATCCCACCTGGTTAGTGCTTCTCGCGGGCGCAGTTGCATGTATTACAGGAAATGACTGAATTCTCTATCAGTCCAGGAGTTTAGGTCGGTATATGAGGCCGGTGATTTCTTCCACGGCAACCTCATCGCCGCGGGCTTGACTACTATTCCAAGAACATCTAGTCTTTTTGCACGCAGACCACTCCCGTGGTTGTTGACCGAGTGTGAGCGGGGCCATCAACAGAAGCATTATACCTACATGCGCTAAAAGCGCCACCCGAATGATTTCACTTTTGGGGAATTTCGTCGGGCTAGCGCTAGGTTCAGGTAAATTTCGAAGCATGCCCGCCACTCTTTTTGCTGGTTGGCAGGCAGACGTTACTTCACTTAACGGCTAGATCCTATAGCAGAGGTGTGAAGCGAGTCAAAAGGATGCGGGCATGTTCTAGCAGACCCCCCTCCCGTTCCCCAGGAAAATGGGACCGCAATCTTGTTCCAGGCGTCCGTGGCGAAATTCTTCGCGACCGCTTTCTCCGCATTCTCTAGTCTGGATACTGTTCCGTCCGCATTCAATGCAAATCCTGAAGTCGCGGAAGACCACCAACTCGAGTATACCTCAACTGGCGGACACCCCTTCAACGACAAATTAACTCTGGGTTATTTGCGTTCAGCTCTTGCTTCGTTCGCGGAAACCACCCATGGTCCGGACGATGTCCCGCACACCATGCTTCGACACCTGGGTGAGTGAGGCATAGCAGTTCTCTAGGATTTGTTCATCAGGATCTGGGTGGAAGATCTCCTCTCCGATTCCTGGGGAATCGCTACTGTGCTCACCTTTTGAAAACCGGGGAGTGTTCACTCTACTCCAGCTGGCCGGGGGCATATGCCGAGATTATCTTCTGCTGGGTTCCTGGACATGTAGGAATTGCGGAGAATGAGCGCGCCGATAAGGGCGCCAAAGAGTCCGCGAAGACTCTGCAACCGGACCAGCGTTTCGCTCTTCCTCACACCAACTACATGGCAGGAATACAGGCAGCTCTTCGGACTGCTTGGCAAAGAAGATGGGAGACGGTTGAAGGGAACTTAAAGTTGCGTGCCATTGCGCCGCGACTGTTCCCATGGACCTATCCCCCAATGCCGCGGTGGCTTCAGGTTGCTTTCTGTCCTCTCCGAATCGCACATACTCGTGTGACGCATCGCTATTTGATGGAGAGCTCGCCTGCGCCCTATTGCAACGACTGCGTCGTGCCCCAGACTGTTCGGCACATTCTTGTTGAATGTCCCAGTCTGGGTGATCTTCGCGCACGATACCTGTCCCAGTACCGGGATGGGCGGAGTCGCTACCGCCTGTCCCTTGTACTCGGGACAGATTCGTGCACATTGACTTGTGGACTTGTTGACTTCTTGGGGGAGGCCGGCCTTCTCCCTATTATTTAGGCAATGTTTGTTTTTTTTTTTTTTTTGTTTTTTTCCTTTAGTTGCACGCTCCTGCGCCGGGGGGACCTCTCCCCGACGCACCAGCTTGCTTCCTTTCCTCCTTTTGGGGTGTTTTTTTTTCTCTTTAATTTTATTTTAAAGTAGCCTAGAACTAGGCCAGTTTTAATACGGCGACTAATGCCCAAGTAGGCAGTCGCCAGATGAGCTCTTAAAAAAAAAAAAAAAAAAAATACTCCGGCTGGTTTCTGTCCAATCTCTTTAACCTCTTGCGTGTGCAAGTTAATGGAGAAATTGGTAAATGTTAGATTAACCTTTTTCCTGGACAGCGGAGGCTGTCTGTATTCTGCACAGTGTGGCTTTCGTAAGTACTACTACAGGTCGGATGCTCTTCTCCGACTGGAAAAAGTCGTCTGCGAGGCCTTCCTTTGTAGACAGCACTAGGCCACGGTGTTTTCCGATCTGGAGAAGGCCTATGATACCACATGGCGTTACGGTATTATGCAGACTCTCCACACGATGGCGGCAAGGGAACGGCTCCCAATGTTTATATTTGAATTTTGGCGAGATCGTCAATTCCACGTAAGGGCTGGGAGAGCCCTCCCCGGCCCAATGGAGCAGGAAGAGGGTGTCTCGTAGGTAAGGGCCCTCACTGTCACACTCATTGCCCTGTGCATCAACGGTATCACCTTGGTGCTGCCTAAAGATGTGCTTGCCTTGCTACGCTCTACGTGAACAACCTTTCGATCTCTTTTTGGCGTGGACCCTTATGCAAACTCTGGAGCATAGACTCCAACAGGCATTGAACCGCGTCTCTCGCTATGCCTAAGATCACAGGTTTTGATTTTTCTTCTCCAAGATTAAGGTGGTGCACTTCTGCCACCATTCACGGATCCACCTTGATCCAGACTCGTTGCTTAATGGGGTACGCCTGGAAGTAGTTGAATCGCACCGTTTACTTGGTCTTGTATTTGACCGACGCCTCATCTGGGAGGCTCATATTAGCAGCCTTAGGGTCTCTTGTACCCGCTATGGACATTCTCCGTTCCGTGACCTTCAGTACTTAAGGCGCTGATAGTGCTACTGCCTTACATTTTTATAGTTCCTTTATTCGTTCGAATCCCGGTTACGGATGTGAGTTTTATGCATCCGCAGCCGAGCGTGTATTGCCGAAGGTGGCCTCGATCCATCACATCGGCCTTTGCCTAGTGACCGCTGCCTTCCGCCCTTTCTCCATTGAGCGCCGACTAGATGATGCTGGGAAGATGCTACTCGCTCTATGCCGTGTATACTGCATTATTCGCCTAAACGCGTGAGTCCGGCGCCTCCCTAAATCTCCAACAGCTCCCAATGAATCCGAAGCTGATCTCGACGGTGATTATGCTGCCGAGAGACGCCAGTCTTACCCTAAGCCCTTTCGGGTTTAGGGCCAGGAAACTCCTTCGAGAGCTAGGTATAGCTCTTGGGGCGGTGCCGCACTTGGTTCTGCCAAGAAGGCCACCCTGAAGGATACCGCATTTGGCTATTTGTTGTCAGACTCTGCTCCAAAAGCTTGTACAGCGCTGGGAGTATTACGTGTCACCTTTTTGGAGCACACCTAGTGCCACGCTGGAACCGTGCCTTTGTTTCCGGATGGCTCTAATTCCCAAGAGGTGGTCGGCTTCCATGCCCTATCCCCTCTGTTTGAAGTCAGCGGGGCTTTGCCAGGCGCTGCGTCTGTCTTCACTACCGAGCTGGTGGCAATACACCACTTGGTACGGAATATTACGCGACGTGCCTGGTTTGGAGACCGGATTGTGATCTATAGCAACTCACAAAGCGCGCTGAGTGCTCTCGTGGCATTGGAATCTCTGCATCCCCTAGTTCGCGATATCCGTGACGCCACTGTTTTGGTGAGCCTGGCGGATGTCGAGATTATCTTCTGCTGGGTTCCTGGACATGTAGGATTTGCGGGGAATTAGCAGACCTATGAGGGCGCCAAAGTGTCCGTGAGGACTCTGCGCCCACTCAGCGTTTCGCTCTTCCTCACACTGGCTACATGGCAGGAATGCCAGAAGCTCTTCGGACTGCTTGGCAAAGAAGATGGGAGACGGTCGAAGGGAACTTAAAGTTGTGTTCCTTTCGCCGCGACTGTTCCCATGGACCTATCCCCCAATTCTGCGACGGCTTCAGGTCGTTCTCTGTCGTCTCCGAATCTGACACACTCGTGTGACGCAGTGCTATTTGATGGAGCGCTCGCCTGCGCCCTATTGTGACGAATGCTTCATTCTCCAGACTGCTTGGCACATTCCTGTCGAATGTACCAGTCTAGGTGATCTTCGCGCACGGTACCTGTCTCGGTCCCGGGATGAACAAGGTCGCTACCGCCTGTCCCTTGTGCTCGGGACGGCTGCGTGCACCTTGACTGGTGGACTGATAGACTCTTGGGGCGTGGCCTGCCTTATCCCCTTTATTTAACTAGGTTTTGTTGTTTTTTTTATTGTTGTTTTTTGTAGGTCGCACGCTCCTACGCTTTGAGGAGGGGGGGCCTCCTCCCCGACGCCGGAGCTTGCTTCCTGATTGTTATCTTCCCTTTTTATCGTTTTGTTTTCAAATCTTTATTTTAAAGTAGCCTAGATCTAGGCTGTTTGTTTGCGGTGACTCATGCTCAAGTGGACGGTCGCCAGACAGCCCCTAAAAAAATATGAACCTTGCTTCGACGAATGCATGTGCCCCATACTGTTACACGTTTTTTTGTTCATTATCCCATTCCGGGGATTTTCGATGGCATTAGGTTCCGAGTTCAGGGACGAGCAGCATCGACCCCCCCTTGTTCTTTCTACTCGGGAGAGCTTCGTTTGCAGTGGATTGTAGACTATTAGACTTTTGGAGGAGGATGGCCTATTCCACAGTGTTTGAATTTTCTTGATATTAGATTCATTTTTGGATACCAGAAAGAGGTGAGCCTTCCTCCAACGCCGGAGAATGTCTTTACCTTTTGCCTCTTCTTGGTTTATATTCTTTGGTGGATTTGATTGTTTTGTTTATTTATCTTTCCTGTTCTACATTTTGTTTTTTGTTCTTTTTATACTCCCTCATTTATAGGCTAAGTTGATTTTCGGCGATTTATGCCCACGTAGTAAGTCTCAATGATATCCCCCTTTAGTAAAACATCCACATGCTTTCTCTACGTAAAAGCCCCCCAAAAGAAGCGGGTCTTCCTCTAGTAAAACATCCACATGCTTTCTCTATGTAAAAGCCGTTTAGAAGAAGCGGGTTTTAGGTACACTTGAAGGCACATAGGTTGGTGGAAGGGTTTGAGTCTCTCACTCTCTGGTGTCGTTAAAGATGCCGATAATAATCCTTCACTTATTGTTACATATCATTTTTTTATTTATTGGTTATATAAATTTACTTTTGTAAAAGTTATAGTAACCAACCTCTGTTAAAGTCTTGCGCTAAGTTAAAAAAAAGGACATTTGGCTAGTGTTATGTAAGTAGAATCGAATTCCCTCGTCATTGTGTGGAAGTAGTTTCAACGATTTCGTTCTTTAGAACATTCGCTATACGGTGCGTTGATTTTTTTCAGTAAGACATACAAGCGATTGTGCCTTTATGAAAAAAGCCTGTTGGACTAAGTAACTAAAGTTACTAGTGTCTTCATATCTAAAACACTGTAAATGAATTACGTCAGCTTTGTAAAGCTGGGCATGTAGGTGATCATCTCTAAAACACATATATGCGATGCTCATCAATGTAAAGTCAGAAGGTGACTATAATTCTGAGAATTGAAGGGTTGAATACAGGTAGAAAAAGAATGCAGATACTAGCTAAGAGATATTAGATAAAAGATTTTTAAGAGAAAGTTAAAACACCACCGTCCAAATATAGGCTTGGAACCTTCAGTTACAGAGTTGGCTAGGAATTTATCACCTGGGTTATGGTCACGTTTATTCGTTTATGTTTCCTTTCGTATTCCTGGTAAATGACAGTATCAAAAAACAATTAATGTATCCTAGTTTTATTCAAATGGCTTGTAAGAGAGAGAGTTTTATTGGAATTAACAGATAATCCACAGGCATATGGGAGCAAGGAACCAATTTCAGGTTAAGAACCTTAAAAGGAGCGATGCAATGAAGAGGAAAGGAGATGGTAAATTTAATATTTTTATATTCTTTTAAATTATATAGGTATTGGAAACATTGTAACTATTAACGTCTTTTTTGTTTTTGTCAGTCCATATTTTCTATTCAAATTTCAGAATTTTATTTTAGGATCCATTTTGCCAAAATATATTCATTTTAATTGGTTTCGGAATAGGAGGAAAAAAAAGGCAACCAAACTGTTCATATAATTTCCTAGTTTTTCCAATGGAAAGGAAAGATACTGTTTGATAGGGTTGATTGGAGGGAGTGGGAGGGGGCAAGATTATTTTATCATTAAAGTTTTTTCCAAATAAAAATAGGATTAGTAAAAAAGTCAAATTACTTTTGTCGTATAAAGCTATCTAAAAGCTTAAACAATCGAGAAATTTCATATGTTTTCCCATTGGAGGAATCTTTATTGGTAGTTATAATTTTCCTGCTCGTTGTTAGCACTAACAATTTTTTTTAACCTTAGGAAAGAATAGGAAGCTCTCTCCATAAGTAGGTAAATGTTTTATTTAATTTAAACTACTCTATCATCTACCTTTCCTCTTTTATATCACCTTCAATAATCTTGAACAGTTTATTGCAAAGTTTGGAGTAAATTTTGTTAAAAAACATCATCCGTCTCTTCTGTATGTGTATTTATTTATTGCTATCTGGGTACTGAATGTAACGCATGGTATTTTTGTATATTTATTTGGTATACAAATTAATTCAATTTCTGTGCAGACGTACACGTGGGATATATAAGTGATGTATCCAACAGACCAATCTAACAGCCATAAAAAACTGTATCAATCGGGTATTTTAACCTTCACTTTTGCCGTCACCGTACATGGGATCGTTTTCACAAATCCCTGAGGGCACACTATACTGGGTATTACAAAAGTCCTGTTACACTTGTTAAAATGCTTTCAATAAAGGACAGAATGATAGTTTTAATGTAGTTAGACACGTTTAAAACAAATAACATATAAATGTGTTTATATTTTTATATTAATCGATGTTGCTGCCCTCTAGGGCGAGCACGCGCTCCCGGCGAGACCTGACGTCCCCACACACGTTACGAACGAATTTCTTCCTTTTGCTGTCCCACACGCGTTTGACGGAGGACTTCAGCTCGTCGATGTTGCTGCGGCGGACAATCCAAGCCTTGCCCTTATCATGGCTCCACACACTGTAGTCAAGAGGATTAGGTTCAGGCAATTGCGGTGGTCAAAATTCCTTCGACCAGTTCATGCTCGAACCTAACCTTTCTTACGCGGACTTGGCAGTCCGGGCCGGTGCACCGTTCTGCTGAAAGCCATAGTCGCTTTCTTAGTAATCTTTCTCACCGAGTGCAAGATTTTTATGGCCAAGATATCCCTGCAATTCACCTAACTGAGCCTTTAACTGGCTACAAACTACACCAGCGGAATCTTCTCGCTATTAAAAGGTACGACGCCGAGCATCATCCCGGAGGTCGGGTGATTGGCTGTGGACAAGCAGTGAACCTCTTAGACGTCCTCACCAAAGGTTACCACGCAGTATTTCTAATTGTTGATGACTGGATCGACAATGAAGGTTTTCCCATTTTAAAAATGAGGTAAACGAGGTCGATCTTTGAGGTCTTCCCCGTTGCCATTATTCTCCGCGACTCTGTGAATAGTCATTTGGCTGATGTTGAGCCACTCGGAGATGTCGGACTTGTCGTGCCCGCGCGCAGGAGAGCAGAGATCTCAATTCTTTTCACTTCCATCTCTATAAAGCTGCACACAATGGAAAAGTCGTTTTAATGACACGTCCTGGGAAAAGTAGAAATTTAATATTTTTTTACGGAACCATTTATATCAAAACTTTTGCAAAACCCGGTATATTAGCATAGTAATTATTGTTACAATTTATGCAGTTATTGGATGCAGTTTGTATAGCAATAAGTAGCCATTCACACTTAATTGCGCACGTATGGGGGACGCTTTTCATCCAGGTTAAGATATAGCGTGCCCTCACGGGTGGATGAAACTATCCCACGTCCTGTGATGGCAAAAATAAACGTTAAAATACCCAGTTGATATAGTTTTGTTTGAGGATATTTGATTTGTCTCTTGTAGACTGCCACTTACTTTAGGTGGATGAAGGATGGCCTCCAGGAGTGCCAAATGCAGTGTGATGTTGGTTATTCATCGCTATGGTTACCGCATGCCATCACTGCATATATTTATGTAATTTTTTGTTATTTTGTGATTATCGAGATTGGTAAAAAGATATCTACTGATATTCAGGAATTTTTATGACAAGGTGACTATAGTTAAAATCCAGAATTAATTTTAGCAAAGACCCTAAGGACTACTCGAAATCAGTCCGAGAGAGGAAAGAAGGAAAGGCAGAGGAGTATCAAGGAATCTCAATTCCTTAAAAGGTTTTACAACCCATACCAAGGAGGTACAGTTAAAAGGTTACTAAGGAATCACACTAGGACTCACACTAGTGTGTGCAGCACCTTGTCTGACTGATTTTTGAACTGCTCAACTGAGTAAGTCTTTACCACATCCGTTGGCAGTCTATTCCCAGTGGTGCAGATTTTATAGGTGAAAAATCCACCAACCTTATCCCAAGAGTATCGAGAAGTGATTGATTTTCCACCCATGGTTGCGAGTGGCATTCACGTTCAAGATAAAGAGATGCCTATAGTCAATATTTTCAAGTCCTTGAAGTATTTTGGAAAACTCTTTCAACTGTCCTCGCAATTTCTGGTGTCCAGAGAAATGAGCCCCAAAGTCCTGACACGCCTCTGATAGCCCATGTGTCTAATGATGAGAATAAGTATCATTGCTCGTAAGTGAACACATTCTAGCCTCTGCATGTCCATCCTCAAGTTCGGCGGCCAGAACTGGACGGCGTATTCTAGTTAGGGACAAATTAGACAATTATAAAGTGAGAAGACAATTTCTTTGTTCCGGTAATGAAACTGTCTTCTCATGTAACCTAATGGACTCTGTGCTTTTGCCTGATATTCATAATTCTGCACTTATCCAGATTTAATGGCATCAGTCACTTCTCAAACCACTCTCCCACTTTCTCTAAGTCTGACTTAAGAGTTTCTACATTTTCAGGTGTTACGACATTTGCTCCCAACTTAGTGTCATCCGCATACTTGGTAATGTGGTTCACAATTCCAATATCTATATCATTGATATAGAGAATGAAGAGAAGAGGCGTAATACAGATCCTTGGGGTACCACTCTGGAAACAGGAAACCAGCTGGCCGCTACCCCGTTTATAACTATACGTTTTCTTATACTTTTCAACCAGGCTTCAATCCAATTTAACACTGCTTCTCTATTACCCATAGCTCGAACTTTCACCATTAACTTCTTATAAAGTACTTTATCAAAGGCTTTTTGAAAGTCGAGATAAAGTATGTCGATTGCTCTGTTCCTATCATATTCTTGAAACATGACATGAAAGAAATCTATCGGGTTGGTTAAGCACGATCTGTGACGCTGAAAACCATGCCGCGAGTCTAATAACAGGTTGTTTCTTTTCAGAAACTCCACTACTCTACTAACCACAATAACACTTTTGAATATCTTCCCTAATATGAAAGTGAGGCAGATAGGTCGGTAACCCCTCGGACTTGCGCGATCCCTTTCTTAAAGATACGAGTTATGTTTACCTCCCTTTTATCCCTAGGCATTTCTCCTGTTCCCAAAGACTTATTAAATATCTCCACTAGGTGGGATGCTACCTGCTCATGAACCTCCCGCAGTATCTGTGGCAGGAATCCATTAGAAACGAAAGGCTTGTTTTCCCAATGTTTGTCTAGGCTGGCTAAGATTTTGATTTTCGTACACTGAATATTCTTCATGGAGTTTCCCTCATACACCAGAATTGGTTCAAGGATTGACGCCTCTACTTTCTCAGTGAATACTGAAGAGAAGTGTGCGTTGAGAATATCAGCCATCTCAAGGTCTGTGTTCTTAAGCGTACCACCACAGTCATGCAAAAGACCAATTTTATTTCTAACTTGTTTTCTGCTTTTTACGTTGCTAAAGAATTCATTGGATTATCCTTGCAAGATGGGGCCACTCTCTGCCTTATAACACGTTTTGCTGCTTTTATCATTCTTTTAACACGCCTGCGCAAGTGGATGTATTCTTGATGGGCAAAACCGCTATCATTTTCCTTATAATGGCGATAAAAAGCTCTCCTCTCTTCAATGGCTCTTCCTATCGGGTTTTCGAACCATTTAGGTTGCCTTCGTCCTTCATTGCCACTTTAATTGGCACAAACTGGGCTTGTTGTGCCATAAAGCGATAATGGAATAAGTTCAGTCTCATGAACATTATCATCAACATCAACTGTCAATGCACCAACTTCTCTCCTCTCAGTCCAGCAAGATCGGCTCTTCTCAGATCAGGAATGGTGCGTCTACGATTCTTTTCCTCCAGTTTAGGCACACAACTTAAATCTAACGAAATTGTGATCACTTCCACCTAAGGCCTCATCCACAGTTATATTGTGGATGAGGATCATAGTGAATAGAGAAATAAGTATCAATTATACCCATATTGGTTTTTAAATAAGTTTATATTTCAATTAATATTTATTGGGTTAGGTAAATTATTCCATATTTGAGAAACCTATATTATACAAATTATGTTTAGCAGTGTTAAATCAAAAAGTATGAATCGATTATTTGAGGTGTGAAAATAGGTTAATAGTACTTTGTAAAAATTTGTTTACGCTATAAGGCTAAATCGTTTTTATTATTAGAAGGCTTTGAAAATCTTTTGGTTAAAATTTTTCAAAGGTAAGCCGTATGTTAAATTTGTACATAGGATGCATCTGCTGCTTTTACGTCCTAATTTATAAATTTGGGGGTAATTTTGTATACATTAGATATGTTTGCGTTATTTGGCATTGAGTGTATGGTAGGTTTTGATGTTATGTGTGAAGTTTGTGTAGTATTGAATAATATAAGATTTTTAGAATGTGTCGTATACTCCATAATGAGCGACACTGCAGGTTTGTGCTGAGAGATTTATGGTCTAAAAAGAATGATTGAGAAAGTAAATCTGAGAAAGCTGGTCAGTATATTAGTTATAAGTTGGATAGAGGTTAGGTTGATGATGGACAAAGTGAGTTATTGGTCATAGAATGAAGGTATAAATTTAAAACTAGTTATGGATTCAAGGGTAGTAGAAAAATATTTGTGCAAGTGAGGCTAAGCCTAATGTAAATTAAATGGAGAGAAATCTGATCGTAACAGGGGAAGTGGGTATATATTAGGATTTTTACTTTTGTTAAGATAGAGCAGATTAAAAATATGCCTGGCCTCTTGGATGTAGCAACATGATCAAAGTTTTATGGGACAAATATTTATAGGCCAGATAGATTTATAGATTAGATGTGGCAATTCTCGGAGATGACACTGAGATAGGTTTGCCAGTAGCACGTTTAGCAGATGTAAGTGGTGTGAAAGTCTTGTACGAAAGATGGAGTTGTTTCGTATGAAGAAGTAACTGATGTATGGGAAGGTAGGTGAAAAGATCTAGTGCTTTAGCAAAGTAAACTATTATGAAAGATACGGTATTGTGATAGAAATGTGAAATGTCGGTGATTTTACCCATGCTTAAATTATGAGTTATAACTGTTCCCAGAATGTGAGATAAACGAGAGCAAAAGAAATGTGTGATAGTATGGTAATGGTGTAAATAGATGAATGGAGTGTATTTTGGAGAAGAAAGTAATTGTTTGAGATGGAGGAGTTGTACTTGAGCCGAAATTGTATAAAAATATTGAGTGATTGTTTAGTGAGAGCTATTAGAATAATCTTTCAGGGAAACGAGGACAGAAAAGAGGGGATGACATTTGGGTAAATATATGTAGCAACATAAGAATGGTTGTGGTTAAGTATAATAAATATAGAAAAAAATCTCGTGTTTATATGATTTTATGTTAACGCTTAAAGTTTAAGGAATTATATAGGTGGATTAAAGAGTTATGCACAGTAAGGGTTTACTGAGCCATGGGTTTGCGAGCAGATTATACTCAGATTATGGAACATGAAATTGATGGCCTTGATTTGTATTCCCATGAAATAAATAAGAAGCCAAGTGGTAGGATATTAATGTATGTAAAGGATACTTATCACCAAATCGACATAAAATAGGATATCAGGTTTGAGTCGGTTGTAGTTTATTATCGGCAGCATAACTTAAATTTATGAAATGGACGTTTTAGAATCAGGGACATGAGAACAATTATTAACACGGGAATTTTAATTTGCCTAATGTAAATTTGAAAAATATAGAATGGAGTAATATAATTAAGAGAATTTTATCATTTGAGAAGGAAGGGGAAAGGAATTTCTTAGTTTACTATGTACAGGATCCAAATCGTCATGAAGTGATTTTGGAACTTGTTTTCTATCTTGATAAAATAGAAAAGATATTGAATAGGTAAACTCTGGTTCGAATTGATCATCACATATTGATATTTTCTTTAGATTTATTTTTTTCTCAGCTAAAGATAAATCTGCGAGATATTAAATTTTAGTAAATTTACGAAAAAGTTACAGCATTTGATACGCGTGTGTAGTTTAAAGTTATTTTGGAATCTATTAAAGAAGAATTTATACATCTTAAAAATATTAAAATTCGAAAAAAAAAATATGTATCGTAGAATAGAATATTTAACTCAGAAATAAAATTGCGAGTAAAAAGAATGATTTTATTTGCGTTTAAAATAGCATTTGTGAAGGTGATCTTAGAAACTATAGTATCATTATAGATGATCTAAATATATTAATTAGAGCCAGAAAGAGAGCAGTAAGAAAGCTATTTATCGAAGGTTAGAGAAAATTTAAAAGGTCATAAAAGATAATACAACCTAACAAAACAGCAGAGCATGATTATATATGACGCATTAGATCATTTAATGTTGCTTTTGAGTGCAATTTCTAATAGTCGCCATTCCTACTGACAAGTAGTAATTGATTAAATGTTAGCTAATGTTCTGGTTTTAAAAAGCTAGTATGTGTAATGTGAATAATTATGACTCACGTTTTTGTTGTATATGTGGAAATTTAATCTAAGTAATATTATTTGGTTTCTTTGAGAGCAGAAAATTGGAACGATAATCACAACTTTGGTTTTCGTCAAGATAATTCAGGTTTATCAAGTTTGTCCCTTTTCCTTGAATATTTAACTATAAAATTAGATAAGGAACAGAATGTTGTTGTGGTTTACCTGAATTTTAGTACATCCTTCTTAGAGTGTCGCATGGTAAATTGAATAATAAGCCAAACAGTATTCGATTTTCGGATAATATTTCTATTTTGAATGATGATTGGCTGAAATAGAAAACAGAAGGTGATTTTAACGGTCATAAGTCTAAGTGGGACTACGGCTTGATTTAGAAAAGCTCGTTGGTTGGGGTCATATAAGATAATAATTAAGGATTTAGGGTTTATCGAGAAACTAGAGACAAAGCTAAGGAAATATTATGCTTTAAAAAGAAAATGAATTAAAACTAAGTACATTTTAAGGCCTTATAATTCTTATGTAAGACACGATCTGGAATATATTGCTCAGGCTTGGTTTTCCTACATAAAGCAAGACCTGAATATAATTGGAAACGTTGTACTGTAGATGGCTTGTGTAGGAAAGGGGCAAAAGAAAAATAAAGAAAGGAAAGTAGCAAAAATAGCTGCCTGAACTTCTCGCGCACTACAGTACCTCGGTTACTAAGTTTATCCCGAGAGTCAGTAAAAGATTTAATCATACGTTGAACGACCTAAAAATATTTTCTCTTAGTCATAGATTGCTTATGAGGGATTCAGATGAGTACACCTCGCTAAGACTCTCTTGGTTATTGGGTGAGCGGACGACAAGAAATAAACATAGTGTAGTAGAATTGCTCATAGTCCAGTCTAATAATTATTCTAGTCCTTGATCTGGACACACCGCTTTTGTTTAAGCCGATGGTATTGAGACCCTATGACTAAATCTACGATCATTATATACATATATATAAATATATATATATATATATATATATATATATATATATATATATATATATATATATATATATGTATAGGCTTTAATTCCTACTGAACGTACGAAGGCTGGTTAGAGGCGGGTTGTGCCAGGGCCAGGATTCTCACTATAAAAGTCCCACTTGTTACTGGGGGGAGGTTTGTGATTGTTCAATTCTAAGAGTGCATAATACAGGTTGAATAAATTAGCCAAATGGATTCTTAATTAAAGTCTTACCAAGGGGACGTCAAAAAGGAGGAGCCACCAAATAAACACACCTACCAAAATAAACTTTACAACAAAAAAATAATTAGTAGCAATAGTGAAACGGTCATTGAGGTAAATAAGGATTAAATATTAAACACGGATTAGTCTGGGTTGATAGCAATTATAATTAATAATATCAGAGAATGACTCACTTAAATCTCTTTAAAAAAAGAGGGAAGGATAACACTGACGTTAAGCGCCTAGATTTATAATGACTTAATGGGATAATCAATCACTGTTAATTAAATAGTTAATTTAAGAATAGAGGGACACTGGGTTTACAGATTACCATTAACTGTGATGGATTGAAGAGACGACTAATCAGGTCCAGACGGGGTGGTTTGGGTGGCGTTAACACGAGTTCTCGGGGAGAGGGGGGATAAGACGACGGGTTCGGGGCTGCTGACTGCAGTTCCGGTTGGCTCACTCCTAACTGGATGTGACACTAACAAATAGTTACTGGAAGTAACTATTTGGATTTTCCTTTTTCTTTCTCAAGTTACGTTGAGCAACAGAGCGTAGTATTCTAATCACAGACTCTGCGGGACGAGATTTGCCTCAGGAACTCTTTGAGACAGCGACCAGGTTGACTCAGCGGGCGCGCGTTGGCAGTCGATACGTTACGGCAACGATTCTCGCTCAACGTTTGAGGATTACGCGAGTAGGTCCGGAACACTTCTGCTGAGGGATGAACGGCGTTACCCTACATACTGCGGACTGTGTGAAATCGAGAGAGAGAGATTCCCTATACGACGTTAAGCAACAGAGCGTATTATTCTATTCAAAGACTCTGCGAAGCGAGATTTGCTTCAGGAGCACAGTCATTCAGACTGTGCTCCTGTCTGAATGACATTTCTTATTTATGCTTGTGCTCTTAATACAAAGGGCGTAGCCTAGAGAAGGGACGGCTACGGTCGGACGGCCTACCTCGGCTTTCTGGTGATTTCCCCAACCTCTGGGTGGGGCTAAGAAGCCGGTGTACACGGTGTGTATATTTACATGATAAACTCTTATTTGTATAATTTGATACTATTTGCGCTTCGCAAACTATTACGGCCAACAGCTGTGTTTACTCGGGTTCATCCTTAAATATAGGTCTTTAATAATTTTATCTCGAGACACAACTTGGGCAGCTTTATCAAATTCAGATGTTCAACCATTTCTTAGCTCCTCTTTGTCTTCTCAGGCTTGCTTGCATACATATATTACATTTATAAAACCCATCCTATTTCTCCTACACAATTGAGTCTATACATTTAATTGAGTATGCTTGGACTTACTAGGTCAAGGTTTATTCTGTGTTTGTATTGCTGGAGTAGAATGGAGTATTCTGAACTGAGTCGAGATAAGATTTCTCTATATGTTATCTTCAATGATTTTTCTGATTAGTTTATTAAGAGAGGGGGGAGAGCTCGTACAAGATAGTGTATGGGGGTAGTGTTCAAAAGTCTTTGAGTGAAGATAATGTGGATGTGTTTGTTTGAGATAGGGTTTGGTGTGGATGGGGGAGTTACTCTAGATATTTAGGGAATAGTGTGCTTCGGCTTTTTTCATGTGTATTGTGGGGGTTGTGATAGGGAGGGTTTAGTAAAATCTTGACGTGTTGGTTTCCAATCATGTCTAGGTAAATTTTGATTTGGAGTATCTTTGTTTCAACGTGTAGGTGTGGAGTAGGCGTGGTGCCTGAGTACTCAGTGGTTGTTCTGAGTGAATGGTTCTTTGTGTTTTAGAGTTTGTTCACTTGAGATTTGGTGCAGTTGGGTTCTATGCTGGTGAGGCAGGCTGAGCATGGTGCAGATCAATTGTTTGTATAGAGTTGTGAGAGACTCTTTCTGTTGTAAAAATGTATTTTTTATAGTGTTTGGAAAGCATTTACTTGCTTTGTGAACTTATTTGTAACGGTTATCGTGTCAATTTTGAATGTCATGTTGGTAACTAGTGCGAGTCCCTAGTGGCATGTTTTGTTCGTTTAGTTTGATTTTAAAGTTTGTTCTATTCGTGGTATTGGGGTGCAAAAGGCGTTACTGTGATTTGATGGTTGAGTCCATTCTATAATTTTTAGGATTTGTCTTACTCATTTATTTCGAATAGCGGCGTCACACTCGCCTGTTTGAACCCTACTGAGCGTATCAATGTTGCATTAGAGATTTTTATTCTTCTTAACATCATTATTTATTACATTTTTCAGCACATCCTCATTTTACATGATTTTGATGTCCTTTATTTGTTGATCAGATATTAACAGTTCCCATACCTATATTTTCTTAAAATAATTCTATTCATTTCCATGAAAATAGCACAGATTATTCTTGGAGACTTGCCATTGATGATTTCCAGACTAAATTTCATATAACTGCCGATTAAATAAAGCTATGAGTAAATATATGATCATTTGAATTTAACATACGTCCAATGCTAGAGAAAGATAACTTATTACTTTAAGTTTACAAGTAAAAATTCGTAATTTATGTATAGCGAAACTGTTCCACGTGCATTGTGGGATGCTACAGATGACATTACTCATTTGTCAGTAAAGTAAGACTGGTCAGGGCCCCATAATTATTCGTAAAGCAGGTTGCCCCGCGGAGGAATGATGGAATGAAAATGCCTGGCTTTTGAAGTATTGTAATCGGTAAAAAGTGTGATTTCACGCAAAGTAAATCTCTATGAGGATATACTTATCGTTCTCTAGTTTTCGATGCATCTTATCTTCAATATACATTAATTAATTTCTTCATGTAATTTTATTGACTGTTCTATTAGAAGCAACTTTGACACTATAATAGGCAAATATCGCGAATATTCTGTGCAATTTTTAATAAAATTAGAGTATTTCCAAGAAAATAGATTTTTTTTTCGTTTGGGGTTGTAATGGGTGTTCTTTCTTCTTTGTCAATTTCTATAGGAAATAATTTTCTTTCACTCCTGCAGTCCTTTCTTTCGGTCTTCCTTCGCCTTTCTATCTTCCTTCGCTTCTTCACCCAATGTATTCAATAACTCATCACATTATCCCCTATTGTTTCATGCCTGAATAACAAATTGATTTTTCTTTCGTAATAGCCAAAGATTAATCTTTGAAAAACTGGCCAACAGGAGCAATCCAGACTCAAAGGCACTTTCATGAGCTTTACTGTCTAAGAATTAATATTTATTTCTCTTTTCTCTTCACGCAGGTGCAACGCTAGCAGTTGTGTTGGATATAGACGTTAAGATATCCGTTATTTTGTCCGCCTTCATTGCTGTAGGGTACACGCTCTTCGGTGGACTGTACGCCGTGGCTTATACCGATGTTGTCCAGCTCGGATGCATTTTCATCGGCCTGGTAGGTTTCTGCTTTTTACTCCTGTCTTAAGTGAAATCAGATGCAGAAGGATGTAAATACAGCTATCTTCCAGGAAAAAATGGCTCTGGGCAAGCAAAATGCTCCGATAGATAATTAGATAATCATAGAAAAGTCAAGAACAAGGAAAATGTGCGTCGTTTGAAAGTGAATCCAATCGTAGACATTATAAGTAGGATTGGAAACATTTTCAAGTGTTAAAAGAGTAAATTCATTTTAGATAAAAAAATCCATTAAAGTGTATTGAAGTGCTTGGGTGGATTTTCTTTATCTAGAAGAGATGAAAGTTGAATATACCATTCCACTTAAGCAATTTAGGTTCATGACGTTTGCAATTGCACTCTTTCATGGATTTTACCACTGTTACTTCATTTAATTTGTTCTTTGTGCAGATACCCACCATTCTCTTCCCCTTAAGCAAAATTGATCCCCTTACATTACAAATTATTTATGTATTTCCCATATGGATTAATGAATGTATTTTAATATCTGTTTGTGTGAGCCTAATTTTGGAGCAGAGTTGAAGCACACAAGTGCAGTAACAAATCACAACAAAACAACCTAAATTCTGTACGTGAAGCCACTTTATGAAACATTACAACAATATTTGCGAAAGCTCCCCTCATTGGACCTCGTTTTTAAAAACATGCTAAAAATATAGAAGTTAATTAAGGATTTAGGCTTGACCATATTTTATATGGTTTGATTAGTTATAGGCAATCCTGTTTTTCTATTTTAAGAGCATGAAAATATGCATTTTATCTTTTAAGCTTAAAATATATTTTATTTTGTATTAATTATACTTCTATTGGTTATTAGCTTTTTTTCATATATATATATATATATATATATATATATATATATATATATGTATGTATGTATGTATGTATTGACTTAAGGGCGCAGGTCATAACGACTCCTTGATATTCGTCTGCCTGCTCTCTCTTCCCTCCAGACTACCCTGGCCCGAGCCAGCTGTTGACACTCATTCAAAGGCAGCCAAACATCCAGTGGAATCTGATCCCTCATTCGCTATCTGGCGTACATAGCTATCTGGCGGTCTTCTCATAACATGTCCAAACCACTTGATTCTATTCCTTCTGATTACCCCCGTAATGGTCTCCTCCATATTCAACTCTTCTCTTACACTAACATTTGTCCTTCTATTTCTCCAGTTGGTGCCAATGATACTCCTGAGAAACCTCATTTCCAAGGCATTAAGTCTCCTCTCATCTTCAGCGAGCAGAGAGAAAGAAAGAAGGAAACCCGAGTAATTTGGACCAATTTTTGCGAAATTAATAGAAAAGGATGCTTAAATTGGTATTTCCTTAAGTTAGGCACCTCATTTTGTTCATTAGTTTCTCTGTCACTGAAGATAACAAATGTCTCCGTCGAAGCCTGATTTCGCCAAAAATTGGTCCCAAATAATTGGGTTTTTTTTAGCTGTATTTCCATGTACGTTACTGTACTTCTTTGGTTATATATATATATATATATATATATATATATATATATATATATATATGTGTGTATATGTGTGTGCATATGTGTGTATATGTATGTGTATATGTATATGTATATATATATATATATATATATATATATATATATATATATATATATATATGTGTGTATGTATATGTATGTATATATTTATGCGCCCATTCAGAGGACCGACCATTCAACACTACGCGTTGCCGTCTGTCAATTAGCCAGCTCTCTATCCAACCTGCTACCTTGCCGTCTATGCTCTGCGCACGCACTTTCCGGAGAAGGTGGCGGTGTGGTACCTTGTCAAAGGTCTTTTGGAAGTCAAGGTACACAACATCCACTGCTTTATCTCGATCATGCTCACTGAACACAAAGTGGAAGAATTTCACAAGGTTCGTCAGGCATGACCGTTGCCTTCGGAAGCCGTGCTCGGAACTCTTCAGTAATAGGTTTGACTCTAAATAAGACATTAATTGTCCACTATGATGCTTTCCATGAGTTTACCGACTATCGAAGTCAAACTGATGGGTCGGTAGTTTGACGGATGGCTCGGGTCTCCTTTCTTGAAGATCGAGTCACCTCCGCCTCACGCCATTCTCTAGGAACGCATCCGATCCGGATTGACATGTTAAGGATAGCGCACAGATGTCGTGATACTTCATCGCACACTTCATTCAACACCTTGGATAGAAACCCGTCCGGTCTGGGGGACTTATTCGTCTTTAGGTCAGTGATCTTTTTCTTTATTTCTCTTTCGGTGAAGTCCATTAGCTCCAGCTTTTTCCCCGAGTAGGAATCCGTGGGCTGGGGGGGTAGGACCATACTCTTTAGTAAACACTAAAGAGAAGTAGTCATTGAGCAGGTTAGCATTTTCTGCCTCTGAGAGAGTTAATGCACCCTCCTCGTCCACTAAGGGCCCAATCATACGATGGATTGGTTTATGGCTATTTACATAGCCAAAGAACTCCTTGGGATTCTCCTTGAAGAGTCTCGCCACTCGGAGTTCCTCAGACCGCTATACCGCCCTTATGCTGGACTTCACTCTTCTGGCTAGCCTCCGGTACTCGTCAAAGGCACCCGAGATCTTCGATCGCCGAAGCGCATTTTTCGATTAGACCACCTCGGTTGAACAGAAGATCGACGGAGGCATTTCAGAGGGATGCAACTTGATTGAAGACTCATGAACTTATTTTTGTAATTGTTCCACGAATCCTTAACATCTTCGCATACCGCTAGCCTTACATCACTCAGCCCAGCACGAAGGCTTGCAAAGTCTGCTCTTCTCAAGTTAAATTTCCTTGATTGACTGGCAACAGACCTTACCTTCGGGATCTTGACGGTAAATCTAATTAACTGGTGATCACTGCCACCGAGCTCTTCGCCTACAGAGAGATCCTCAACGATATCATCCTCAGAGGTGAAGACTAAGTCGAGGATATTGTCTCCTCTCGTCGGTTCTCTGACTCATTGAGTGAGGAACTCGTTGTTGGCGAACTCCTGGAGTAGCGCGCTCTCGCCACAGGCTGCTCTGGTTTCCCAGTAAACTTGTCTGTTGAAGTCGCCAATAACGAGGCACACTCTGCCTTGAACAAGCTCACCCAGCAGCTGGTACAGTTCCCTGTCCTTCTCAACGGGTTGAGATGGGGGTCTGTAAAGCACCAGGGTCCTGTATCTGACAGGACCTATCTCTAGGTGAACGCCTAGGAGCTCTTGATCGGATATAATGTTGGAGTTCGTAGATTTGATTGTATCCTCGACATACAACATTACACCGCCACCCTCTCTGTCTGGCCTATCTTTGCGGAAGAGTTGGTAGCCAAGAACCGTGAATTCGCCTTCAAAGTCTCGGTTTGATGTTTTTATCCACGATTCTGTTATGGCTACCATTTCAGGATCTTCCGTCGCTACGAGGCTACGGAGCTCAGGAAACTTGTTTCTGATTGACCTCGCATTGTACTGAAGAACTTTCATTGAGTCTCCGTCTGTAGGACTCCCTACGCTCTTCCGTTTCCCGGCTTGTTTGTTGGCGATGAGGCACCTTTCTTTGCGAACTCCGAGAAGGTCGTTCCAGGAGTGACCAGGGCGTACTGGCGTACGTCTGCCTTCCCAATGGACGGATACTCCTTTGGGTGCGCTCCACAACATCCTGTATGAGGTTGGCTAGGAAAGCCTTGCCCTTAAAGAAGAGGTGCACCCCATCCCTTTGGTAAAGGTCTTTTCTACCATAGAATACGGAGTAGAGGTAGACAAAAAAGACACTCTCCGCCTTACAGAGGTCTGCAAGGCGCCGGTTTAGCGACATGTTCTTCACGTGGGCAGTCCGGCTTGGACTCTATCTCGGGAGCATCCCCACCACGACGCGTCTGCGGTTTTTCAATCCACAGTCTTCGACAGTGCCCATAACCGTCTTTATAATCTCGCCTGTAGGGCCTACCCTACCTCCTTTGAGGTAGAGGTCGTTGCCACTTACCATAAGGGCAACGACTGAAGTCTTAGAAATCTGAGACTTCTCGGCCTCAGCTCTTACCTCCTTATTCCCACAGCCTGGGAGGCAGCTCACCTTCACGCTTGTGCGAAGGTGGGCCGCTAGCAGGGGCTGCAGGCCCCGTGCCTGGGAATCACCCACAAGGCTGATCCTGGCACATTTGTCTGCTGAGCTTGGAGTTTTTATTTTCTGAGGCAAGCTCTCCGATTCCTCTCTCTTCCCTGTCATGGTCCTTTCAGGCTTCTTTTTTTCTTCTTCTTCTTCTTCTCTATCATCTTTTCCCCCTTGTCATCCTTTTCATTAACTTCTACATTTTCTTCTTCTATTTCTCTCTCTTCCTCTTCCTCTTCTTGCACATAGACTTGTGGACTTATCGACTTTTGTGGGGAGGTCGAAATTCTCTTCTTTATTTAACTAGTGTTTTTTTGTTTTTATTTAATTTTCTAAGTCGCACGTTTCTGTGCCGGGAGCAGACGCACCTGTACCCAACTCTGGAGTTTGCTTCCTGCCTCTTTCCTTCTTCCTTTCTTCATTTTATTTTTATTGTTTTTTTATTATTACATGTTGCTATTTTAAAGTAGCCTAGTACTAGGCAGTGGTGAGTACGGCAACTGATGCTCAAGTACGCAGTCGCTAGATGGGTTCTCAAAATATAAAAAAAAAATGGAGAAGACCACGAGTATGGGTACTCGGGGGAAGGTATTCTTTAAGGAAGCGGAGTAGAGCGCGATATTCCAGGCATAGTCTTCGTCGTTCCGAATATAGATTCCTTCTAGAAACGGAATAGCACCGGGGGTTGTTCCTTGAGGATTGCGCGTCGTCGATGAATGATTCCAAAGAACTCTTATGATACCCCGGAATGTATTACGCGGGCTTGCTTACTTGGGAGCAACGTGAGGACAGTTCGCGACCCGAAAGCTTTAAAAATACTTCCTCGATTTTTATCGGGGTGGAGAATATATATTACAACGCCGGAAGTCCTAATGTTTGCGCGCAGAAGCGTCTTTGGTTCGCTCCAACAACCACGTGGTGGGAATCAGCGGTGAGGGTCGTAACTTCATAAAAGTTACGGGGTCCTGGCGCGTTATCTCTCCGGAAGTTTGCCGAAGGTCTGAAAGCAGGGCTCCTTCGCTCGAAATCCCTTTCTCGTGACTCGATTACACACGCTCGCTCTCTCCATACCTAACTTTCTGACACATCTCCACTCTTAAGTTGGGACGTCCAAAAGGGTAGTGACATCTCAAGTTATAAACGAAACAAAGGTGTACAATACCTCGAGTCGCTCGAAAACAAAAATACATACATTTGATTCTGGAATCACAAGGAACATGAATTTTTTTTAAATACAACAATTCACATCACAATAAAATAGCTATAGAATATAAGAATACATTTAAGCACAATAGAAATAATAACTACCTAAATACCTAGAAAAAATGTCATTATCAGGTGCTAATAACAACAAACAGGAATTTCCGTTAGACATATCGGGCCTCGGTCACAAAAGAATGGGGAACGTATATATACAACCATTTGAAAAGTCCGAAATTTACTGAGATCTATTTACATGGGAGACAAAATTGGTAGGCTAAACTTCATCGGGAGCGCAATCTACCGGATTTCGACTTAGGCTATCAGCCATACAATTCTCTGAGCATTCTAAATACAATATCTAAAACTGAAATTCTTGAAAAACTAGGCTCCATCACATTAGTCTTCCATTGTTTTTTTTTATGTTCTTAAGATACACCAGTGGTTTGTGATGGGTTTCAATTATAAATTCTTTGCTTAATACGTAAGTTTTGAATTTTTTTAATTCCCCATATAATAGCAAGTGTCTCGCGTTCAATTACCGCATAGTTTCTTTCGCCAGGTAATTGTTTTCGACTGGCGTACACTATGGGAAAACTCTCGTCAATAAGTCCATATTGAACCAATATGCACCCTATCTTTTCCTTACTTGAATCGCTTCTAATTCAAAATGGTTCGGCGGGATAACGTAATCGCAGGATTGGAGCTGGTGCGAGCTTACCTTTAAGCTGTTTAAAGCGACGAATGAGGATGTGGTACAGACGAGTCGCTTTGGGATCTTTTATTTAGAAGCTTGCATAGGGGAGCGGTAAGTGTTGCAAAGTAAGAGATAAACCGACGATAGAAGGAGGTGGAGCTTCCAAACGACCTGAATTGTCTTTTGGTTACGGGAACATCTTTACGATGGCTCTGATCTTTTCTTTCTGTGGGGGATAATTGGTTGTTACCTATGCAGAAGCCTAAATAGTCAATGGTATTGAAAGCAAAGTGACATTTGCTTGGACCGATGGTGAGATTTTGGTCTCTTAGCCTCAGTAACAGAGCGTGAAGGGCGGTCAAATGGGATTACTGTTAATTCGTAGCAACATAAATGTTGTCAAAATAGGTTACGTGCTGTGATCCATCTAAAATCTGTCTCATCATCTGATTTTATGTACTAAAAGCGGTGACGAGACCTAAACGAAGCCGTCTAAACTGCATTAAACCCTTTTCAGTTGTGAATGCGGTGAACCTTTTAATTCCTTCCTTGAGGGGTTTTGTGGTATGACACTATATTACATTAATACCATATTATATCTATGGGGGAGGGACCAATAACTTAAAGGCGAACCGAAAAGGGACAAACACCACTAGTTTAGACAGGCTGAGTAGCGAGAAAGAGTGCAATAAGGTTCAGGTAAATTATGGGCAATGGCAAAGTTTAAGGTTATTTAAAGAGGCATGTACAAAAATATAATTTTATTTGAAATAAAAATAATGAGACAATTGACGGGCAAAATTGCATTAGATGAACGAGGGGGGTGATTGTAGTAATGAATCAGACTATGAAGTTAAAATTAATGTGTTACGGGAGGAGACTATTCAAATGCGTGGAATTAACGCAAATGGGTAACTGAAGGGACAGAGAGGTTGGCTTACGGAAGATTGCGGGTGAGACGACGGGGTAAGGCTTCACGGATGTCTTCTGCACGTGAGGCGAGGGCGCTCAAAACTTCGGAGCGGGAACTTGAAGTGATGACAGTTCTCCAAACAAAGGGGGGCGGGGTAACGTCCGGAGCAGGGGCGAACGAGGTTGGGTTTGCTTGGGTTTGATGCCGAATTGGTAGACAGATAAAAGGCGCTTAGTTAAAAGGGTAAGTTATAGATATCCTTGGTATCAAAGCCCCCAAGATCCACTCAGGACTAGTTCACAAAAGTAGCGAATGGGTGAAAAGTGGGGATATAGGATAAGTAAAAACAAGCGAGGATATTTTCTCCAATATATGTATTTATTGTAAGACATTTTTGACATTCATAACCAATGTATTCCAAGTTCATTATATTTTATAAGGAAAGAACTTTTATCATAGCGCATTTAATTTTTTTGTTTACTAGCCAGAAAACCCTATTTCTACTGGCTGCTCGGTTATCTAGCTCAAATATTGAGTGATATTTTATATTAGTGAGCCCGTTTAATATTTTAAAGACGCAAATATTTCTAAATTTAGGAATTAATTTCAGAGTTCGAGGTCGGATGCTTTCCAATATTACAATGTCTTTATTAACACCAGAATTGCACCACATACTCCAAATGAGGTCTTAAAAGAGATTTGTATAATGAAAAATTATTTTAGTGAAGCTTCATTCAGTACACGACTAAAATTCATTTAATGTCATATCCTACGAGGGGTGGTCAATAAGTTTTGCAATTCGGATATAAGGAAACGAGATATGAGGAGAAGTGTTTTATTATTTTTCAATATAACTACCCTCCACTTCAATGCACTTGCGCCACCTGTCTCTGATGCTTCGAATTCCCGAAAACCAGAAATCTCCTGACTGCTGTTTAATCCACTCCTGGACGGTGAGCCGGACATCTTTATCGTCGTTAAACTGGTGTAGACGCAGTGCAGACTTGAGCTGGCGGAATAAAAAGTAGTCGCTAGGGGCCAGTTCTGGACTGTAAGGGGGATGGTTGAGCTCCTCGAATCCACACTCGCGCAGGGCAGCTTGTGCAACTCTGGCCTTGTGGACTTTGACGACGTTGAAGTCGATCATGGGGCGTGAGGTTTCGTGGGTTTCTAGGGACCCAACGGTTCAGTGGCCAAATTGTCGTAGATCATGTTTATAACACTTCCATGTGATATCCCAAGTTCTCGCTCGATTTCTTCGACCTTCACTCGTCGATTTTCGAGGATCCTCCTCTCTACACGGTCCACATTGTCCTCGCTAGTCATGTCTGACGAGCGTTCTGGACGGAGGTCATCTTCAAGAGACTCACGACCATGGCGGAACTCCTTATTCCAGCGAGCAATGGTTGCATAGAAAGGGGCGGTGTCGGTGTATACTGCAACCATGCTTTCATGGATCTGTTTTGCATTCTTTCCTTCCTTGGTCAAAAATTTGATCACTGCGCGGTGCTCAACCTTCTCCATTGTTCAAAAATTTGTGACTGACGATCTGCGATCAGCTACTGCTTCTTAAATAGACAAGGCAGGAGCGTGCGACTGCAGGTCCTGACTTGTCATAACTTGTCCTAACACGCCCACAAACAGCCATCCCCCTTCCTCTGTTTTGCCCTACCGATTCTCAAAACTTATTGACCACCCCTCGTATATATCTAAACAATCATAAATTTTTTCCAAATTTGTTTGGAGAAGGGGGGCGATTCATCGTTATTTTGGATAAATTTATTGAAACACTTTAATAATTGTCCAGAATAAATTTGATTTCACTTATATTCCATTTTATTCTAAGTCATGTTGCTCCAATGTGGTCTCTTTTTAAACAGCTGTTTAAAATATCCTCCTGTTTATACAATTCCAAACAAAACCGTAGGAGTTTATCATACTTTGAGATGAAATGAAATTTGATGCCTAGTTTTTTTAAATTGTAGATTCTACGAACATGTCAAGGTCTTTGTATTATGAAGGATAACTTGCGATAAAATTTTATGCTATTGTTTATTTCCTTAAGGAGCATAAATCAATACTTTTTATGAGAAAATATAAGTGTTGGGACAATGGCTCAAAGATTAAACAAATTTTCAAGGTTATTTTTCCGTACGAGCTTTTCGATCAATTAAAAACACAAGATACTAAAATATTTTTTTAATTTTTAGTTTGTAAATGAAATAAGACATTTAAGTACATACCATCAATTTGACCGTCAGTTATTAAAGAATTGGGCTAAATTACAAAAGACAATACTGCGTAAAAATGCAATTCATAATGAAATTCTAAGTTAAAAGCCTGCTGAAAATTATGATTGACATAACTTGATTATTGAACATTTGTTTATTCCGTTGCACGTTTCCCTTTTTATAGACAACATATTCGGTTCGAGTGGATCTTTGTCGGAGTACAAAGTGGCTCAGTTATTAGGAGTCTCCTGATACCAACTCGTTCGAGAAAATAGAGAGGTGACCGCCTTGCATGAGAATGAAGAGGAAAATTATGCTGCAAACAGAGGCAAAGAAAAAGGGGAAAACAAGTGAATTTTGGAAGGCGAGAGTGATCAAATCCTAAAAGATTTAATAACTACAACAAAGAAGGTGCAGTTCATAAAAACAAAGAGTGACTGAATATAAAAGGATGAGTTTTATTCGGATGACATAATAGTATGAAAGTAATAAAAATACACTAGCCTATAAAGAATAAAAAAGAGATAGTAACCATATAAAACCAAAAAATATAGTCCGAACTTTCGCCAACTTTCTCGAATTCTCTATGGTAGGATTCCTATAAAAGATGAAGTTTGGAGGATGGTGGTAATCTATAGTACAACTTAGTTAACAATCCGACAAACTTTAATCGATAAACGTTTCTTTTAAAGTAATGATAGGAATGTTTGCTCGATTTTAGTGTGCGACCTGCCAATATACATAGGAAGGGCGGTCAATAAGTTTTGCGAATGGGTAGGGCAAAACAGAGGAAGGGGGATGGCTGTTTGTGGGCGTGTTAGGACAAGTTATGACAAGTCAGGGCCTGCAGCCGCACGCTACTGCCTCATCAATTTAAGAAGCAGTAGCTGATCGCAGATCGTTAGTCACCAATTTTTCAACAATGGAGAAGGTTGAGCACCACGCAGTGATCAAATTTTTGACCAAGGAAGGCAAGAATGCAAAAGAGATCCATGAACCCATGGTTATAGTATACACCGACACCGCCCCTTTCTATGCCACAATTGCTCCCTGGAATAGGGAGTTCCGCCATGGTCGTGAGTCCCTTGGAGATGACCCACGTCCAGGACGCCCGTCAGACGTGACCAACGAGCACAATATGGCCCGTGTTGAGAGGAGGATCTTTGAAAATTGACGGGTGAAGGTTGAAGAAATCGAGCGAGAACTTGGAATATGACAGGAAAGTGTTATCAACATCATCCACGACAATTTGGCTATGACCAAGGTCTTCGCCCGTTGGATTCCTAGAAACATCACGCCAATGATCGACTTCAACGTCGTCAAAGTCCACAAGGCCAGAGTTGCACAGGCTGCCCTACGCGAATGCGGATTCGAGGAGCTCAACCCCCCCCCCTACAATCCAGATCTGGCCCCTAGCGACTACTTTTTATTCCGCCAGTTCAAGGCTGCACTGCGTAGACGCCGGTTTGGGGACGATAAAGATGTCCAGCTCGCAGTCTAGGAGTGGATGAACAGCAGTGGGGAGATCTCTGGTTGTCGGGAATTCGAAGCCTCAGGCACAAGTGGCTCAAGTTCATTAAAATCGAAGGTAGTTATATTGAAAAATAATAAAACCCTTTTCTCATATCTCATTTCCTTAGATACGAATTGCAAAACTTATTGACCACCCTTCGTATGTATGAGAATGTAAAAATTTGCAAATCGTGCCTTACTCTAAGGAGGAAAATATTTTATGCTTCTCCTTTTCTATAACAACGTAAAAATTAGGCCAAAAAATAAAATTACTTCCTCCCATTACTTATGTAGAAAAATTAACATAAAAATGGGATTGAATTAGCTAACTCCGAAGCTCACCTTGGTTGGAAAGATAAAAATGTATGTAAAATCTAGAATCTTTATTTTTATTCCTTGAGAAGAAAATCATTGAATCGGCAATTTTCTCTCCATTCATGATCAAATGTTGCCAGAATTAATCAGATTTCGCTCATTTATATACGAGAAGTGGTCTATAAGTTTTTCAATTCGGATATAAGGAAACGAGATATGAAGAAGAGTGTTTTATTATTTTGAACCGCGTCTCTCGCTATGCTAAAGCGCACAGGTTTGGGTTTTCTTTGGCAAAGACTAAGGTGGTGCACTTTTGCAACCATCCACTGCTCCACCCTGACCCAAATTTGTTTTTAATGGGGTGCGCATGGAAGTGGTTGAATCACACAGTTTCCTTGGGCTTATATTTAACCGCCGCCTCAATTGGGAGGCTCTTATTCGCAACCTTAGGGTCTCTTGTACCCGCGCCATGGATATTCTCCGTTCCGTGAAGTTCAGCGATTAGGGCTCTGAAAGGGCTATATCCCTACCTATTTATCGAACCTTTGTTCGTTCGAAGCTTGACTACGGATGCGAGTTTTACGCATCTGCAGTCGAGCGTTTATTGCGGAAGGTGGATTCGATCCACCACACCGGCCTAGTCCTTGCGACCGGTGCCTTCCGCACTTCCCCCATTGAGAGCCTGTTGGTCGATGCTGGGGAGATGCCACTCGCTCTACGCCACGTGCAGTCCATCACTTGCCTGTTGGCGCGAGCAAGGCACCTCCCTCAGTCCCCCAAAACTCTCACTGCATCCGTAGCTGATCTCGACGGTGCCTATGCCGCCTAGAGACGCCAGTCATACCCTAAGCCCTTTGGGATTAGGGCCAGGAAACTCCTTTGAGAGCTAAGTATAGCTCTCGTGCCGGAAGTACCCATGATTCTGCCCAGGACGCCAACCTGGAGGGTACCACATTTGGCTATTTGTCTCCACGCCTCTGCTAATAAAGCTTGTACAGCTACGGAGTATTACTTTCGACCTTTTTGGAGCACACCTCGTGTCACGCAGGAGCTGTGCAAGTGTATACGGATGGCTCCAAGTCCCAACAGGGGGTCGGCTTCCACGCCGTATCCATTCTGTTTGAAGTCAGCGGGACTCTGCGAGGCGCTGCGTCTGTCTTCACGGCCGAAATCGTGGCAATGCACCACTCGGTACGGGAGATTACGGATTGTGATCTATAGCGACTCGCAAAGCGCCCTGAGTGCTCTCGGGGCATTGGAATCTCCGCATACCCTGGTTCTCGATATCCGTGACGCCACGATTATGGCGAGCCGGGTGGATGTCGAGATTATCTTCTGCTGGGTTCCTGTACATGTAAGAATTGCGGGGAATGAGCGTGCCGATGAGGGCGCTAAAGAGTCCGCAAAGACTCTGCGACCGGACCGGTGTTTCGCTTTTCCTTACACCGACTACATGGCAGGAATACGGGCAGCTCTTCGGACTGCTTGGCAAAGAAGATGGGAGACGGTCGAAGGGAAATTAAAGTTGCGTGCTATTGCGCCGCGACTGTTCCCTTGGACCTATCCCCAAATGCCACGACGCCTTCAGGTCGCTTTCTGTCATCTCCGAATCAGGCACACTCGTGTTACGCTTCGCCATTTAATGAAGCGCTCGCCAGCACCCTACTGTGAAGTCTGCCTTGTTCCCTAGAATGTTTGGCATATTCTTTTTGAAAGTCCCAGTCTAATTGATCTCTGCACACGTTAGCTGTCCCGGTACTGAGATGTGCGGGGTCGATACCGCCTGTCCCTTGTACCCTGGACGAGTTCGTGGTGGATTTATAGACCTTTGGTGGGAGGCTGGCCTTCTCCTCATTATTTAACTAGGTTCTGGTTTTGGTTTTTTGTTTTGTTTTCTTTGTCGGTCGCATACTCCTGCGGTGGGGAGAGGCGTACCTCCCCTTGACGCTGGATCTTGCTTCCTAATTGTTGCCATTTTTACTTTTATTGTTGTTTTTTCATATTCTTATTTTAAAGTAGCTTAGTGATAGGCTGTCGTTATTGCGGCGACTTATGCCCAAGTTGGTAGTCGCCAGATAGGCACCTAAAATTAGGATAAAATGCTCTGATTTGGGATGGGTTGCATGTCAAGTTCAGAGAAGGTATGGTCTGGCTGTTAGTTATAGCATATCAATTCGAAGAAGTACCAAGCTCCCCTAAGATATTATATGGTGCTCTCAGCTCGAAACCCCCCCAGAATTGCTTTAAAAGGTGATTTGAACGAAAGAAAATGTCAAATATTTTTATTCATAGTAGTGTTTCTGGGACAATAATATCACGGTGATGGACTGGCCACTTTAGTCTCCAGATATGAACCCGATCTTGATGTTGCCTCTGCCGGCGAGAGTCCCCAGTCATACCCTAAGCCGTTTTACTTTAGATTTAGAAAACTCCTGTGTGAGCTGGGTGTACCTATGCGACTGGGGGCGTTGTTTCTTTTGACTTGGACACTACCCTGGTGTGGACCATTTTATTATATGTGTCACCATGCCTCTGCTCCCTTATTTTTTTAATGCGCCGAGAGTATTGCGTTCGACCTTTTAGGAGCATAAGTCGTGTCACACTGGATCCGCTCCAGTGTACACTGATTGATCTATCTACCAGGAGAGAGAAGGTTCTACTTTTGTTTTCATGGCTAAGCTGGTTGAAAAGCGCTATTTGGTACGTCAGATAACGCTTCGTGTCGGGATCGTAAACCGAAATGGGATATTTAGTGGCTACAAAGTGCCCTGAGTGCTCTTGAAGCGTTGGATTCTCCGTACATCCTGATGTGGTATTCGTGATGTCATGGTTATCGCTAACGGGGCGCAACGCGAGATTCTCTTATGTTGGTTTCCTGAACATGTGGAGATTGTGTGGTATGAGATGGCCTACATGGGCGCCAAAGAGTTCGCGAGGAATGGGCGAAAACCTGAACAGCGTTTCGCTTTTGTTCACACTGGGTACATAACAGGTCAGGCCTACTAGCTGCTTAGCTAGTAAAAATGGGAAAGGACGGAGGGGAACTTAAAGTTGCGCGCCATTGGGCCACGACTGTTCCTCTGTACTTTACCCCCCAATGCCGCGACAGTTTCAAGTCACTTTCTTTCGCTTTCGAATTGGGTAGACTCACAGGACCTACCGCTATTTGATTTACCACTCTCTTGCACATTACTGTAACGCCTGCCTTGTATCCCAGATGGTTAGGCAGATTCTTGTTAAATCTCCCAGTCTGTGTGATCTTAGCACAAGCCATCTCTCCTGGTACAGGAACGAACGGGGTTGTTACCACTTGTCCGTTGTACTTGGGACGGATTCGTGCAGAAAAGCTTGTGGAGTATTTGAGTTAGGAAAATGCTGTCCTCCTCCATCTTCAGAGTTGGCCGCATGCTTCCCTGCAGGGAGAAGGTTGGTTCACCCCAACGACAAGGCAATCTTCCTGCTTGCTTTTGTGTTCTTGTTTTGTTTTTGTTTGAAAGTTTCGAGTTTGGTTTTGCTGTTTGTTTTCATTTTGCATTAGGCTGTAAGGCAGTTACGACGAATTATGACCTTGTAGGCACTAGCCAGATGGGGGTTACTAAAATAAATAAATTTTAATATTAACATTCGAGTTAATTTGAGGTAATGCTCTGTGATAGAACGGTCTGAGTCCGCTTAAATTCAGCCTTTATCACATGTTAGAAACCCATGCTACCCACGTGCATCTGCGAGAGGAAGCAGAGCGCGTTATCGCCCACCATAGCAAATGTTTAATCAAGGAGGTTCACTCCCCCGTTTCACCTCCATACGTCGATCTCGCCAGATTGAGTTAGGCTTAGGGGCAGATAAGGTATTTTTCCAGGCGCGAGCGGGGCATTCTTCCGAAGCCTCCCACTCAATTGTCGACTATTTATATCATAGCTTTTCCCGATTGAAGCAGATCAGAGCCAGATTATCTTCGCGAGGCATCATGCCGATCCGGTCTCCCTTGTGCACCTAGGAACTCTCTACCTCGAGAAACCCCTTATTTTCCAGAAGAGGACAATATCCCTTGAGTGCCAAGGTTTGTGCCTTCGAGACGCCAAGTCAACAAGGCCCCCCTGTTGTTCAGAAAGGAAACAACGTTAGAACAGCCATTGTTCTTCAAGCCCGTTCGTCAAGAAACGGTTCTCGTTCCCAAGACATAACGTCCGGATAATTTAATTCCCCCCTTTTAACGTTCTTCAAGAGAACGCTTGGTTTCAACAATAACCACCATTGTTCATCTAGAACATCTTCGATTTGCTGTCACAAAGATCACTCGTATTTCCGAGTTCCACTTCACTCTCACTCTTCGAAGACGGTCCTTCCCCTTCGTTAAGGACAACCACCCGAAGACCCCTTCTGCTGGAAATCGCCAGTGGACCGAAGATTCCTTCGCATCGTCTTTCCCTGCACAACAACTTTGTAATTACGTAAGCTGAGTATTACCTTTAATCATTTAACCTTTTGTCAACGCAACCCTGTGCTTTAAAAGGTTTAGCGAACCATTCCCCCCTTTAATTTTTATTTGTTTTCTTTTTTAAATCTCTCCAAATCTTAATCCTCGGATTATTCAGATATTCCCACGACCCTTTTGATTCTCCGTTTATGTAAACATTTTTTTTAGTGTGTTGTTGATAGTGTAATTAATAAAACTCTATTTTATTAATGATAGCTATATTATTTATCCTTGTGCTCCGTTCCACTTCTTAAGCATATTGAAGATAAATAAGCCTCTCCAGGCCTCCCTCCCTTTTGGACTAACCTCGGTCAATCAGAAAACCACGCACTCGAAATATTAGAATAATTCCCTCAACGAATAGTTATATATGGTATATCGTCGAGAGCCTATTCTACGTCATGCTCATTCTTTAGGAAGCCCCATTTTTAGATAAAATTTTTCTGCAATGATCATATAAATAAATTCAGTTTTTTACCTCTATCACTACTCTTTGCTTAATATCTTTTTAGTTTTAATTCGATTTCAAAGACTCCGAAAGTTCTGCTCTCTGATTCCAGTGTCCTTTCTGCGGCGATTTGGAGTCCTGCGAATTTTGTTCCTTAAATCATTTATCAGAATAAAGCGAGCAGAACCACGAGATGTGCCTGTTTTTTTTAGGCATCAACTTGATGAAATTCTAATGTCTTATCAAATGAAATGGACAGCAACGTTTTCTACTACTAATTAAAGTTGATGGTTTCCAATTCTTTCGAATATCGTTAACTAGTCTCTTTTTAAATTTTCGAATCTACTTTTAAACATCTTAAAAAATCACTAATTTCCTGCGGTGTCCATTTCAGGGATGTCAAAAGTATACCATTTGCTTTTCATTCAACAATAGGCGTCTTCGCATAAGAGCTACATACAAAAAATATATGTTGTCTTCAATTAATATCATCCTAAAATATATTTTTAGGTCTCGGACTTTTCAGTTATAGGCTCCTGAATCTCAAACTAATATAAATGGCTACCGAGTATTCTCCCCATGCCATATATAGTTAGATATGGGGTAATTAATAATTTTAAATCTTAAAAGTGCTCATAACTTGAGATCCTCGTCACGAGCGGAACTTAAACCAGCTCCACTCTGTTCATGACTTTTGCTTCAACCTTTCGGGCTACCGTAATTTTCACGTTTCAAATTCGGAAAAGTTAAAACACGAATGTTGTATATTCACGACATATATCAGTAGATGTAATTCATTTTATTCGCTATTTGCCTTTGTACTTTCACCATTTTAGTCTCGTTTTATGCTTGGTATTCTTTTGATTATATTTTGGTTCACGTTTGATTCTTATTTTTTTTAATGTTTTATTTACCTATGCTCCAAATTTTAAATAAACTCTAGTACGTTTTTTTGTGCTTGTTAATTTAGGAAGTCAGACGCGAGGTTAGTTGATGGAACCAAACTCTGTTAACTAGACTCTCTAGAAATGGTGGAGACGGAGTAGCCTCGGAATTTGAACTACGAATCGATTTTTTATCTTAATTCGACTTACAGTCGAAAAATGAAAAACTTTTTCTCATTGTGTCTTGGCTGCCACTTTTCCGTTGCTTTACGTATAAATTTGAAGTTTTATTTCATAACATAAATTGATTAGCGTATATGTGGAAACAAATAATTCACAGGGTATCTTCAATTTCTGCTCCATTCTACCATGTAACCTTCAATTTGGGAGAGAAAAACGACATATTTATTCATGACTAGCCACTTATCACTTTCCTTGGAAACGTTTCTCGTGAAATCCATTGGCCCAGATTACGCGTGCTTATCCGTTCACGAAAGGGTGAAGGCAAAATACTTTCATAACTTTACAATGGTGAAATTGGTATTAAACTCTTCATTTTATATTCATGCCAAGATCTAAAATATAAAACTACAAACAGAGTGACATTTGTCCGGAATCGCCTCGCACTTCCCTCCGATGCTACTAAAATCGATTAAAAAGAGTTCCTATATTATTTCTTTATCTTTGGCCCACATTCCGAACCAGTTTGTAAATACAGGAAGGAGCCTTTTCCCACACAAAAGGGGAGGGAGGTGGAGGAATTTTGTAACTCCCAAAGAAATAATTTCTACTAGGAGACGGTTAGATATCCAAGATAAAAAAAAAAAATGTAAGGGATATTACCGCCACCATATTTATACTCTTTTTGAGGCTTTAATTTTCTACTAGGTAGCTACATGCCATACAGCGAATGGCAGCCTTGGTAAAGTCGTTGTGGCTTAACTTCGCTGTAATCAGAAGCGGTGATTCTACTCGTTGTCCAGTAGATGTGAGAAGAACCTATACAAAAAATTAATGCGGCGACTCTTTTCTTAGTCGACTGACAAAAATAGTACCGGGTTTATTTATTAGTTAATTGTGCCCTCAATGTGTAAATGGCTCGTTTTAAAGGTCTCTAAACAGGAAAAGTGCAAAGAATCGCGGTTTAAGATCATTTTATGATATTTTCTCAAAGTAAATCTCCACTTCTTCTCTTTGATTTGTTATCACCTACTACATTTTCCTACGCAATTCATCTTAGTTTCAGACACGTCTGACTTCGAATGAATTTATTTAAAAAGGTTTCATTGATGATATATATATATATATATATATATATATATATATATATATATATAAATATATATATATAAATATATATATATAAATATATATATATAAATATATATATATAAATATATATATATAAATATATATATATAAATATATATATATAAATATATATATATAAATATATATATATAAATATATATATAAATATATATATAAATATATATATATATATATATATATATATATATATATATATATATATATATATATTGAACCTCTCATCTCACCAGCATTATCTGAGGTTTTGTTTATTAAGGCAATTGCCAACTAAGTTCTAAATATCATTCCTCCATAAAGTGGGAAATATAGTCTGGGTCAATGTCCATCAAGGGTTAATCTGCTTGCATGACCGCTTCTTTCCTTCTCAACTGTGCTTCAGTTCTTTACTGTCTTTGAAGTCTACTTACCGTGTGAGGGTCTTCCTTTCTCTCTGCTCTCTCCAAGCCCTCTCTCTCCCTCTCGTACCTCTGCCGCCTACGTCAGGTGGCTGAATAGATCAATAGTCACCACACCCTCCCTCCAAAAGAGAGCCACTCCCCTGCCTGCACCCTTGGTAGAAGAGAAGTGAGAAAGGAAGAGAGACGAAGGAGAAGAGAGAGTGAGGGGAAGAAGCAGCGTCTTTATAATAACATTTCTCATAAAACTAGGAAATATATTTAAGATAATAGGTAATTTATTTATCAAACCACTCCTCACCAACACGATAACCTATTTATAACCATCGCTGACCAGGTACAAACCACAACACCTATTACGTTTAGGCGCCTCTCATGCAAAGACATGGAATTCGGAGGTTGGGTGGGGAGGGCTGAAACATATTGCCCCGTTCAATTCTCAGATCCTTCCTCCCTACTTATGTGTTGTTTTTCTTTACTTCTTTTCTTTCTCATTTCATCTTACTTTTCTCTATGTCTTCGTAGGGCTCTGCCAGACTGGCTCTTAAAGTTAATTCCTAGTTTATATTCATATTAATTTTTCTTCATAAGCGCCAATGTCCATGGCAACGTTGGTGTTGTTAGGTTACATAATTTTACTTTTTTCTTAATGTTTTATTTTTTTATGAAATAAATCCTTTACAGCTAAAAAATATTTATAAATGTTGTAATAATTACGTTCATCGCAATCAACATGTAAATTAAATAAAGAAATTAACCAACAGGTATATATATATATATATATATAAATATATTATATATATATATATATATATTTAAATATATTATATATATATATATATATATATATTTAAAAATATATATATATATATATATATATATATATATATATATATATATATATATATATATATATATATATATATATATATATATATAATTTTCCCTGTGGGCTTTGTTGCATATAGATATGCAACTATTAGCTAAATATTTTATGCAAACTGAATTTAAAGTTGTTTTTTCCAACAACCACACAATTGGAAAATTTTTTAAAATTAAAGATCAAACTCCTAAGGACTTACGTAGTGGTGTAGTTTATTTTTACTCTTGTCCAGAGAGTACCTCTGGAAAATATGTTGGAAGAACCCTACGTACCCTTCAGGCCCGTTTTTTCTCTCGCATGGGCATCAGCTTTAGAACAGGAAAACTTCTTAATAAAAAAGAACATTCTTCTATAAAAGAGCACTCGATTAAATGTCAAACAATTCCATCCCTGAAAGACTTCGAGATTTTGGACTCCAACTCAAACCCACTGTCACTACGTATCTCTGAATCTATTTATATTAAAACACTATCTCCCTCACTCAATTCTGATTCCTCTTCTATATTGCTTTAAACATCCTGTAAACAACCACTACTAGCGAAACTGTTATATTTTCCGTCACCTCTCTACCACATCATATTCTCACTGGATATCAAAGATTCAAGGTATGTTTCTCATTTGATCCGTTCAGTTTTATATTGAGTTTTTGTTGTTGTTGTTGTTTTTAAGCTTTTATTAGCCAGTTGTTTTTTTTCTCTGTACAATTTTACTTTGCTTCTTTCCTGAAATCGTTGTATTTTACTCCCCTTTAATTATAATTTGCGGTGACCACATAAACCTATTTTGTATATTTGTATATCTTAATCTGTTTTCTAGAGGCAGAAGATGACCGTTAGGTTGAAACGTTGCACTACTCAATTGTAATAAAGATTTGTTTGATGTTGGATTTAAGTCTACTCCTCGCCATTCTTTTCTTATTGAAAATTAAATTAAGGCTGCACAGCGGAAACTACCTGGATTATATATATATATATATATATATATATATATATATATATATATATATATATATATGTGTGTGTATATATATATATATATATATATATATATATATATATATATATATATATATATATATATATATATGGTGCAGGGTTAGTTGTGGCGGAAGGAAAATATGAACTCCACACATGCGTTTTGTCTGAGGTCGGTTCTTTTTTCTTCCTCTCATAGCAGATTTAATTTTGCATCGTCTTAGAAGCAAGCAATACCATGGCGGAATTCAAACCTTCGAAATCTATAAAATGCAAACTGTGCTGCTTGTGATTCAGGCCGGAAGATTCAATGCGAAATTTCCCGGGTGATTGTGTGTCAATCTGAGGCCGGTGCATATAATCAAGGAAGAGTTGGATGAGTGAGGCTGTGATTACCAGGGCACGGCGGCGCGAAAACTGCACTCTTATCGTTCAGATACGAAACAAACCTCTAAATTTGTCGGTGATATCCCGACCATCCTTGACGATCCCAACAATTCAATGAGCTCAATAGCAAAGGACAAGAGTGTCTACGTCTCTCACCTGGCAGTTTGTACATGAAGACATCAACTACTCCTCAACAAGATGAGGTAAGGGGACTTTTATCGCAGAAGCTCAAAGACAACCTAAAAGAACGTATTGCAAAGCTTGTCAACAAAATGAATCTTCCTTTGAGGACTGCTATTCTTCGGTTCTTCTCAGACGAGAAGAATATTTGGCAGGACCAGGTACCGAACTGGCTAAAAAAACGTTCGCTTTCTGTGCCACCCACATATGCACCGAGAGTCGTGTGAATCGGGTTCCTAGTCCAAGTTTTGGTTTTTGGGGTGGTCAGTAGCGAGTACTAGGTTATGTTCCTGTTTATTTTCGCAGAGGTGACGTTGACCCGGTGGCAAGAGGGGCCGTTGGAAGGTCGTATGTGTGACGGCAGGAGTCTCATGCTAGTTTTAATATCAGCTAATTTATTTGACCACATCACTCAGATGATCTCACTTCCAAACTCTCAAGACTGCACCTTCCTAGAGTATTATGGTTGGAGCCTGTTTGAAAGAGAGACGAACAAGTCCCACTGCAATAGGTACCATTGTAGAACTTAGGTCCAGGCTCACTACAGTTTTCCCAGGGTTAAACAGCCTGGATGGCTTGGTCGAGGACAAACGTCAATTTCCTTGAATAAAATGAATAGTGTAACCCTTCGTCTTCTACAAAATTATCAATTTATTAACGCCCTATTGAAGAAGCAAATTCAAAATGATCAAAATGAAAAATAATTTGTACTTTATTTTGACACTTTTTAAACTATTTACTTGTATATCTAACGTTATTCTTATCTAATTGAAGGAACAAACTTAATATTTTGACTGATTATTTTATTTATTTTATATTTTATGTTAGATTCCGTAGGCCAAATTTGCTGCGATGGAATTTACGGGGAAGAAATTTGTATTGAATTTAGGCAATAAATTACCCACCCTACCCTTTATATATTATTAAACGAGTCGGAGTTTATAAATTTCAAAACTTCAGTACTTTCGTTCATTTGGGTGCTAAATTAAAAGGACGACAAAAGTCTGCCAGAAAGTTCCGAAAAAGATGTTCGCATACAAAATGGAGCAATAAAAGGGAAGCGAAAATCTGGCAAAGATACATGAGCTTAGTGCTAGGTACTAGCGCCTATTCTGCGAAGAAAACCAGGTTCTTTGGGGGATCGGAGATGGCATAAACGAAGAAGTCTTCTAAACAAGTTGCCTAAGAGTCAAATTTCTTCTTGGATTGCTTTACCCAGGTGCCCTGAGATATGTATTTTTTTTAATATGCAGTTATTTGTAACTTCGTACAATATGTCTGGTATTTATCTGGAGAATTTTGCATTCTGAGTTACCCTACGCCTGCCAATAACCGACTCATTTTGATGTTATTGTCAAAACAAAATAGTTTCGGGGCTAACGTTGGTGGGACTTTGGAAATTATATCATTCGAAAGGGAATGTATAATAATATAAGGGTTTCCGATTTCGTTAGAATTGGCCGAATATTTATGATGTTATTGCCAAAACAAAATAATTCTAGGGCTAACCTTGATAGGACTTTGGCAATTATATTAATTAAAAGAGAATGTAAAGTAATATAAGATGTCAAATTTTGTTAGAATCAGCAGAATAGTTATGATGTTATTGCCAAAATAAAATAATTCCAGGGCTAACCTTGGAAGGACTTTGGCAATAATATGATTCGAAAGAATTTTAAAACAAGATAAGGGTTTCAAATCTCGTTAGAGTTGGCTTAATAGTTATGAAATTATTGCCCAAACAAATAATTCCCGGGCTAACATGGGAAGGACCTTGGAAATTATATCATTCGAAAGAGAGTGTAAAATAATATAAGGGTTTCAAATTTCGTCAGAATACGCAAAATATTTGATACTATTGCCCCCAAAAAATAATTCATGGGCTAACCTTGGGAGTACTTTGACATTATATCATTTGAAAGAGAATGTAAAACAAGATTAAGGTTTCGAATTTCGTTAGAAACGGCCGAATAGTTATGATATTATTGTAAAAAAAGTATTCCTGGCCTAATCTTGAGAGGAATTTGGCAATTATATCATTAGAAAGAGAATGTATAATTACATTAGCATTTCAAGTTTCGTTAAAATCGGCAGAATATTTATGATGTTATTGACAAAACAATATAATTCATGGGCTAACCTTGTGAAACTATAGCAATTATATCATTCGAAAGAGAATGCCAAACAATATAAATCTTTCAAATTTCTTAAGAATTTGGTGAATAGTTACAATGTTATTACAAAAAGCAAAATAGGGACCGAACAACCGACATAGTGAAATGTACACTTGACCGCACCTAGACTCGCACGCGACTAAAAATACTGTCCGTTATGTCCAATTTTTCGCTTGGAGTCTTCCAAGAATGGGCTAAATTTATTTTAATATTTATTCCAAGGAAATAAAATAACACAATAAATAAGGAAAATGTAAAAAGAAGAGAACAAAGAACTGAAAGAATGTTAGTCAAATTTCGTGGTTTTCAATCTTTCTTTCGTCAAAGAACCCTTTGTGAATCTAACGAAATATTGGGAGCCACTCCCCAGAGAAAAAAGCATAAGCACATTTACAGAACAATTTCCATGTAATCACTAGTGTCAGGGATCAGAGAGAGAGAGAGAGAGGAAGATACGCGCCACTTCGCCCTTCAATGGAGAGAGGGAAAACAGACACCTTGGCGGGCCTTTTTGTCTGCGCTAATGGAGGTGCGAAATTATGAGACGCAGTGAGATGCCGCGGTGACCTGAAATGCCGCCATCACAGAAAGCTGCGACAAGTTTGAGAGCCCAAAGGTCCCATCTGAAGTCGGACAAAGTTTCACCTTGCCGGATTAGGAACCTTCCCGCGATGGCACAAAAAGGGGCGAGAATATTCTCGTCTGGCTATGCGTCGGACCCTCGGACCCTCCCGTTCGGATGGAGGTGGGGAAACTCCATTCGACGCCATTATAAATCATCCGGCGCCAGAGTTGGAAGCGAGTATCCGCCGCCCGTCCTGCCCCGTCATTATCCTCAGCCTACCCTGCCCCATCCATAACCTCTGCCCGCCACCCGTCTGTACCCGCTATTCAGGTCTCGTTGGACTCTGCACAATTCTCGCAGAACCCCACAAGCTCCAGGTATTCTCGTTAATTCACGTGAGTCTACCTCGTACCCGCTTCCAGCCGCTCCTCGAACGCAATGCGCTCAGTCTCGCTTCGTGTTTTACTCAAAAGCAAGATCTAAGTTCAGCCCATTAATAGTCATTGTCATGAGACTATTATTTTAACTTTGCGCCAAGGCAAGGATTATTCCCTCGGACCAAATCTTCGAGGTATCAGCAACACGTAACTGTCCTGTGAAATTGCTCTCTCTACCCCCCCATCAGTGTAAGCCTTCATCGCCGGCTCCGTATAGGCTCAAGCAAGGTAGGTCGAGCAACCCTCGGTCAATATTGTTAGTTTGTTTGTACGGTAACCGTCCTCACCAAGTCTATCCCCCCTTTTAGCCGCTAAGACCCCTGTACATCTAATGTGTATAGAGCTTCTTTTAAAACTCCTTTTAACCTTGTAAAATAATATTAATTTGCATACTAGTAAAGTTATTTTTGTACCCGTTTTTCTGTTATCTCGGAACCTCCAAGATACTCGAATGTTGGCCAACTTACATTCTGTTAATACGCACTCGAAACACAGAAAGGGTTAACTTGAACCTATTTTACGACAAATATACTTTTGTTTTATTTGGAAAGTATTGTTTTTCTCACTAATGGCCCCTCAATGAAAATGAGATTAAATATCAAACATCTGTAAATTCAATAAAAGGACATTTTAAGTGCGTCCAAGCCTCCATTTCAATAAGAAGATTATTTGATATGCTTCTCCGACCATCACCGGTCCCATGAAGCCTATACACGGAAACTCAAGGGGGTCAATGACTCAAATTAATGTGCGTCTGGTCAAAAGGATTATTACAATGGATTATTACAATAAGTTTTTAGGCAATTTTCTGCTATAAATATAAAAGTTTCGGAAAGATTTATGTCATTAATTAATAGAATGTTCAGATGAAAAACGAAACACTGGTTTTCTTTTGTAATATTAATTAATTAATGTGGATCTCTATAACCTGCAAACGCAACGTCTTTTTTTATTTGAGCGCGCGCACATGGCGGCCACCAGCAAGGGTACAGCGCAGAGAAAGCAATAAGAAAAATCCCCTAATATTCTTTCCAATAAGCTGTATAGAAAATAAGCTATATCAAACAATAAAATCAACAACAAACTAAAACAAAAAACACGGCATATGCTCAAGGAGTGAGAGGAGGCTCATATCCTTAGGGCGTTTCTTTCAAACGCCCTAAGAAAATTAGACTCCCAAGACAGAAGGACTTTATTTGATTCCTGAAAAAAATGTGCGACTTTAATATATCATACATAAAGAAGACATCTTCAAATTACAGATTTTAATATATCATGAATTTTCTTATAAAAATGTTAAAACAGAAATATTTTAGGATCTCAAATGATTAACCGACGATTGTGTACCAAAGAATTGAAGGAAATGTAATTAAAACACACAGAAAAGAAGCTTGGAACTAAGGAGTAAAAATATTCTTCGAATAGTAAAAACAGAAGAATTGTAAACTTTTTTTGCTTCAGGAGTAGTAATTAATGCTTTGGAGTTTGAATCAAAGATACATAATTCAATGTCAACTCAGGGATTAGACTATGCAGTACCGAAAAATAATTTCACACCGTACGCTTAGCCACCGATTTGCCTTCTACTGCGTTATCATGGTAGATTATATGATTGAGAACTTTGATTGTGAATACAAAATAAATAAACTCCTTAATGTACCTCTAAGAGCTCTTTCTTAGAGGTACTCTCCAAACAAATAGAATGCTACACTAAATTCAAGGACATTAAATGAAACATAAATGGTCTCAGCAACTTCCCCCCTCCCCACAAATTAGTGAAGATAATACTAGATTAACCAATAGCCCCTAATTCCCCCATAAAATGGAAAAACACGTTCAAAATACGCTTGATGTAGCGATTCTGATACAGCTATTTCAAAGTATTGGTTAGCTTAGCCTCTCTTCCTTCCTTCCTTCAAAACACTTGTTTCCTCTCTTTTCATACAACCTCTCCCACAACTTTCTCTGGTCAGCCTCTAATTTCACAGGGTAGATGCTGACCTTCTTCTCAAGCCAACCACCCCGGATCATGGCTGGGGGGAGAGGGGACATTGTTCCCTAACCCCTGAGCTCCGGTTCGGATGGGTTTTTTTTAACAACCTGCTTCATCCCGACCCATACCTTCCTCACATCCCCTTTCCTCTCCTCTTCACATTCTATCAATTTACGCCGTGTCCAAGGTGAAGCCGCCATGCCGATGGACTGCCAGGCCACCAGGCGGGAGGGGTGGTCCCGAATGACGGCGCCTAGCTCTGCCGGGCTTGTAAGCACCTCTCGCCGTGCGGGCAACTGCGAGAGGTGATGAGCTATTGCGTCCCGTATTAAAAAAAGGGTCACCATGCCCATGTATGACAAAAAAACAAAAAAAAACAACCCCCAACTTCCCCAAGAAAATCAACGGAGCCGCCCTCGGGCAGCTCCGAGAAAATGGAGGTCCCCCCCCCCCTTGTGCTTGCGCAAGGGACCCTCCATAATTTTTTAACCGGAGAGGAGGCTCACTCCTCTCCTACGCCTACGGGTGTAGGGGACTCCCCCTGACCCCCTTCTCTGGAGGTGCTTTCGGGCACCTCCCTATCTCCAGTGGCAGTCCCTCCATTGCTTTCTAAGGGGACTGCCAAGAAAGCCAGCAGACAGCCCATTGCCGTCCGCCCCTCGTGCAAGCGGCTCAATAGGGCAAACCCCCTCAGGGGGGAGAGGGAAGCCAGGCCCCTTCGGTTGCTTCCCTCAAAAGACCTGCTGGCAAGAATTTTAAACCTTGCTGGGGTCAAGGCCTGTGCCTCCCCACACAAGACTAGCGACACTGCCAAGGGGACCTGCGATGTCCTAGGAGGGGATGGCCAACTGGAAGCCCCTCCTGTGATAGAGATGGTCCTTGAGGAGGTCCAGCCTCAGACGGTAGGGCCTTCCATGGGGGAGAATCCGGGCTCGGCGCCCAGCACCGAACCCGAATCCGCCCCTATGCAAGGTCCCCCTCAAACGGCCAAGGGCTCCGAAGCAGTAAAAGGAGGGTAGGGATCTCCTCCGACAGGTGCCCCTACGACTACCAGGACCTTCTGGATTTCGGAGAGGGACCTGGCTGAGGCTGGCCCATCTGGCATGGGGGCTTCTGCCAGCGAAGGTGAGTAGCGGGTTCATTCCCCGCCCTCCTCTCCTAAAAAGAAAAAGACTAAAAAGACGAAGAAGACTCAGGGCTCCTCTCCACCCGCGGGGGCTGCGGGGACGGATGGGTCTGCTACCACTTTGGTAGGCGACCACCTCTTGTGGAAGGTGGATTCGTTCCACCACCCTGGCCTTCGCCTTGCAAACAGTGCCTTCCGCACTTTCCCCATTGAGAGCCTGTTGGTCGATCCTGGGGAGATATCACTCGATCTGCGCTTAGGGCAGTGCATCACTCGCCTGTACGCGCGAGCCCGGCACCTCCCTCAGTCACCAACAGCTCTCACTGCATCCGCAGCTAATCTCGATAGTGCCTATGCCGCCGAGAGACGCCAGTCATACCCTAAACTTTTTGGGTTTAAGGCCAGGAAACTCCTTCGAGAGGTAGATATAGCGCTGGGGCCGGTGGCTCTCCTGGTTCTGCCTAGGACGCCACCTTGGAAGGTACTACATTTGGCTATTTTTCGCCACGCCTTGCTCCCAAAGCTTGTACTGCGCCTGGAGTATTGCGATCGACCTTTTTGGAGCACACATCGTGTCACGCTGGTACGGTGCCAGTGTATACGGATGGCTCTAAGTCCCAAGAGGGGCTCGGCTTCCGCGCCGTAGCCCCTCTGTTTGAAGTCAACGGGGCTCTACCAGGCGCTGCATCTGTCTTCACGGCCGAGCTAGGGGCAATACAACACTCGATACGAGAGATTACGCGACGTGCCCGGTTCGGAGACCGGATTCTGATCTATAGCGACTCACAAAGTGCCCTGAGTGCTCTCGGGGCATTGGAATCTCTGCATCCCCTGGTTTGCGAAATCCGTGACGCCACGGTTTTGGCGAGCCGGGCAGATTTCGAGATTATCTTCTGCTGGGTTCCTGGACATGTAGGAATTGCGGGGAATGAGCGCGCCGATGAGGGCGCCAAAGAGTCCGCGAGGACTCTAATACCGGACCAGCGTTTCGCTCTTCCTCACACTGAATACATGGCAAAAATACGGGCAGCTCTTCGGATTGCTTGGCAAAGAAGATGGGAGATGGTCGAAGAGAAGTTAAAGTTGCGTGCCATTGCGCCGCGACTGTTTCCATGGAGCTATCCCCCAATGCCGCGGCGGCTTCAGGTTGCTTTCTGTCGTCTCCGAATCGGCCACACTCGTGTGACGCATCGCTATTTGATGGAGCGCTCGCCTGCGCCCTATTGCAACGACTGCGTCGCCCCCCAGACTGTTAGGCACATTCTTGTCAAATGTCCTAGTCTGGGTGATCTTTGCGCACGACACCTGTCCCGGTAGCAGGATGAGTGGGGTCGCTACCGCCTGTCCCTTGTACTCGAAACGAGTGCGTGTACTTTGACTGGTGGACTTATTGACTTTTTGGGGGGAGGCCGGCCTTCTCCCTTTCATTTAACCTGGTTTAATTGTTGTTGTTTTTGTTATTGTTTTTGTTATTGCTTTTTTATTGTTTTTCTTTGTTATTCTTATTTCTTTGTTATTGTTATTTCTTTTAATTGTTTCCTGTTCAATTTTTTAAAGTAGCCTAGAACTAGGCTGTTTGTTTACGGCAACTTATTCCTTAGTCGGCAGTCGCCAGATAGCCCCTTAATTAAAAAAAAAAAATAGCTGAGGTGTGGAAGTGAGTCAAAAGGATTCGGGGCAAGCTCTCGCAAGACGACCTTCCCGTTCTCCAGGAGAATGGGACCGCAATCTCGGACCCCGCGTCCGTGGCGGAATCCTTAGTGCCCGCTTTTTCTGCATTTTCTAGCACTATAGCTGCTCCGTCAGCATTAAATGCACGTCGTGATGTCGCAGAAGGCCGCCGGCTGGACTTTACCTCCAGAGGCGGAGAACCCTTCAAAGACAAGTTTACTGTGAGTGAGTTGCGTTTCGCTCTCGCTTCGTGCGCTGAACCCGCGTATGGTCTGGACGATGTCCCGTACGCCATGCTTCGACACCTGGGTGAGCAAAGCATGGCCTTTCTCTTAGATTTTTTCAACAGGATCTGGGTGGATGGTATTCTCTCAGACTCCTGACGAATCGCTACTGTGCTCGCCTTTCGCAAGCCGTGGAGAGATCAGTCTACTCCGATTCGTTTCCTCCCAATCTCTCTAACCTCTTGCGTGTGCTAGTTGATGGAGAAATTCCCCGTAAGGGGCGCGGCGATTTGCCATCCTGGCCAACGTGCTGACGGGATCCAGCGCTCCGTCCGGCCCCAGCTTAGTCTCTCTTCCTTCCTTCAGATAGCCCGATTTCTCCCCTACCTCGTCGCTTTTCATACAACCTCTCCCACAACTTTCTCTGGTCAGCCTCTAATTTCACAGGGTAGAATGCTGACCTTCTTCTCAAGCCAACCACCCCGGATGGGGGCTAAGGGGGGAGGGGACATTGTTCCTTAACCCCTCAACTCCGGTTCGGGATGAAGTTTTTTTAACAACCTGCTTCATCCCCACCCATACCTTCCTTACATCCCTTTTCCTCTCCTCTTCACATTCTATCTGTTTTACGCCGTGTCTAAGGTGGATCCGCCATGCCGAAGGACTGCCAGGCCACCAGGCGGGAGGGATGGTTCCAAATGGCAGCGCCTGGCTCTGCCGGGCCTGTAAGCACCTCTTGCAGTGCGGGCTACTGCAAGAGGTGGTGAGCGATTGCGTCCCGTAAAACAAAGAGGGTCACCATGCCCAATGATGAAAAAAAAACCATCTCCCCTTAATTCCCCCTTGCTCATCGACGGAGCCGCCCTCGGGCAGCTCCAGCAAAAAAATGGAGGTCCCCCCTCCCGTGCTTGCACAGGGGACCCTCCATATTTCTCTAACCGGAGAGGAGGCTTACTCCTCTCCTTCGCCTACGGGTGCAGGGGACTCCCCCTCACCCCCTTGTCTGGAGGTGCTATCGGGCACCTCCCTTTTCCCAGCGGCAGTCCCCTCTTTTCTTTCCAAGGGGACTGCCAAGAAAGCCAGCACGTAGCCCTTAGCCAGCCGCTCCCCATCAAAGCGGCTCGGTAGGGCAAACCCCCTTAGGGGGGAGAGGGAAGCCAGGCCCCTTTGGTCGCTTTCCTCAAAAGACCTGCTGGCAAGAATTTTAAACCTTGCTGGGGTCAAGGCCTGTGCCTCCCCACACAAGACTGGCGACACTGCCAAGGGGACCTGTGATGTCCTGGGAGGGGATTGCCAACTGGAGGCCCCTCCTGTGATAAACATGGTCTTTGAGGAGACCCAGCCTCAGACGGTAGGGCCTTCCATGGGGGGGAATTCGGGCTCGGCGCCAAGCACCGAACCCGAATCCGCCCCTATGCAAGGTCCTCCTCAAATGGCTGAGGGCTCCGAGGCAGTAAAAGGAGGGGAGGGATCTCCTCCGACAGGTGCCCCTACGACAACCAGGACCTTCTTCATTTCGGAGAGGGACCTGGCTGAGGCCGGTCCATCTGGCCTGGGGGCTTCTGCCGGCGGAGGTGGAAAGCGGGTTCATTCCCCGCCCTCCTCTCAAAAAAAGAAAAAGACAAAGAAGACTAAAAAGACGAAAAAATACTTGGGGCTCCTCTCCATCCGCGGGGGCTGCGGGGACGGATGGGTCTGCTGCCACTTTGGTAGGCGACCAAGCCAAGATCGGCACATCCGGCCCCTCTACCCCCTCGTGTGCGGAGCCCCTGACCCAGACTAACATCAAAAGTGCACAGGGCGGAGCCTCGATGACATCGGGGCCCCTCATTCAGAGGTTACCTAGCGTTTTCGAGCCCGCTAGCATTCAAACGCTTCCTCGTTATTCGCTCCACTGATGGCACCATGTTGTCCAAGGGCAACATGAGCCATCAGAGGAGAGGATTAGCTAGTGCAATTATAGAGAGCCGAAGGTGACCCGTTTCTCGGACGGGAGCCTTCTGGCGAATGCGGCGAATCCCGCCGAGGCGGCCAAGATAAGTGCTCTTAGGACACTTCATGGCACCCCGGTGAGTGTGACGCCGCACTCTACCATGAACTTTGTGAAAGGAGTAGTTTATGCGAGGAAACTCGTTGACTACTCCATTGAGGACATCACCCTAGAGCTGGCCGACCATCGGGCGGTCAAGGTCGAACGTGTGATGAGAAAACAGGGAGGGGCTTCGAGACCCACCCCTACACTCTTCGTCACGTTCGACAGTGACAAGCTCCCTGAGTCGGTGCGTGCCGGTTGGTACCGCTACCGCGTGAAGGCATTCGTGCCACTGCCGCGGCGGTGCTATTACTGTCACCGCTTCGGCCATACGAATCGCTCATGTAGACGTGCAAAGTCGGGGTCACCCGAAGTCTGTGTAAATTGCTCCAAGGTCGCACACGATAAGCCTAAATCGTGTGTGGCCAAGTGTGTCAATTGCGGAGAGCCGCACCCTGCTTCTTCGAAGCAATGTGGTGCATATCTCCTGGAGAAAGAAATCCTGGCCGTTCAGGCCCAGGATAGACTCTCATTCCGCGAGGCTAAGGACTTGGTCCTGGCGCGCCCAGCTCTGCCTGGGACGTCATATGCCTCAGTAGTTCGAAAGGCACCCTCTGCTCCTGGCCCATCCAGGCTAACGAGCACGGTTGTTTCCCCGCCCATTCGGAGCCCTTATGCGGGCTCTACCCAACCCAGGCGCTCCCCTGGTAAAGCTGGCGGCAAAAAGGGTTCATACCCAGCCCCGGCTAAAACCAGGCCTCCCCCCTCTTCCCCCAGCGTGACCGTTTCCCGCAAGGCGAAACGGCCACGCGCCTCCACCGAGTCGTTAGACTCACAGGAGGCAACACCCCTGAAGATGGTTGCTAGGCCATCTTCAGGGGTTCCTAAAGCTGTTCCCCGAAAGGAGGACAGCAACAAAGGAGCTTCGGCCCCTTCGCCCACGCCCCGAGGTGGAGCGAGTGGCTCGGAGACGGTGGTTCCTCGAAAAGAGGGCCCCCCGCCTCCCAAGCCGCAACGCCCGCCTAAGGTTTCGAGGCGGAGGGAGGAAAAGACTCGCATGGCGAGCCCAACCTCCCCCAATAAGTCCTCGAAGGCGACAGCGCCTTCAGCGCTTTGTCCGGCCAACAGCGCCCGGGGTTCTGCCCCCGGGAAGCGTACGGCCATTCCCGTGAGGGTCTTCAATTCGAGGAGGGCCCCCGCGTCTCCTCCGAGCTAGGCCTGGAGGGCATATTCCTTCAATGGAATTGCCGTGGACTCCGGGCCAACTGGGAGGAGCTGCGGAGGCTCGTCTCGTCCCGTTCCCCGTTAGCTATTTTTTTGCAGGAGACCATGCTAGGCGCGTGCCCGCTGCCTGCCCTCCCGGGGTATAAGGGTCTTGCGACCCCACCACCGCGGGATGGCCGGGCTGGGGGATGCGCGGTTTACACCCGGCATGATGTCTCCGTTCTTCCTTTCTCTTTAGATACCTCCTTTCAGGCAGTGGCTGTGCAGCTGCACCTGGATAGGAGGTATACTATCATTTCTGCGTACATTCCACCGTCAGCTGACTTCGACGCGGGGGACTTTCGCCGCGTCGTGGCACGGTTGCCGAGGCCCTATCTCTTGCTTGGAGATCTGAACGGCAGGCATCCTCTCTGGGGAGATTACTCCATAAATCCCAGGGGACAAGTCCTTGCCGATCTGATCGAAGAGCTTGAGATGGGTGTCCTAAACGTGGATGAGTTTACGCATCACTGTCCGAGAACCGCTTCATTTTCTTGCCTTGACCTATCTTTGTGCTCTTCAGATGCACAGCCTGATTTTGATTGGGGGGTGGTCGATGACCTCCATGGTAGTGATCACTTTCCCATTCAAATATCATTTTCAGGGCAACTGCCGCCTGAGAGACCACCTCGGTGGTGCTTGGCGCGGGCGCGGTGGCCTGCATTTCAGGAAATGACTGAATTCTCTATCTCAGTCGAGGAGTTTAGGTCGGTAGATGAGGCCGTTGAGTTCTTCTCCGGCAACCTCATCGCCGTAGGCCTGACTACTATTCCTAGGACGTCTGGCCGTTTTGCACGCCGACCACTCCCATGGTGGTCGGCCGAGTGTGAGACGGCCCTCAAACAGAAGCGTTATGCCTACATGCGCTATAAGCGCCGCCCGAACGATTTCACTGTCGCTGAATTTCGTCGGGCTAGGGCTAGGTTCCGGTATATTTCGAAGCACGCCCGCCGCTCTTCTTGGCGGGCATACGTGTCTTCACTTAACGGGAAGACCCCTTTAGCTGAGGTGTGGAAGCGAGTCAAAAGGATTCGGGGCAAGTTCTCGCAGGACCCCCCTCCCGTTCTCCAGGAGAATGGGACCGCAATCTCGGACCCCGCGTCCGTGGCGGAATCCTTAGCGACCGCTTTTTCCGCATTCTCTAGCCGTGATGCTGCTCCGCCAGCATTCAATGCACGTCGTGATGTCGTGGAAGGCCGCCTGCTGGACTTTACCTCCAGAGGCGGAGAACCCTTCAACGACAAGTTTACTGTGAGTGAGTTGCGTTCCGCTCTCGCTTCGTGCGCGGACACCGCCCATGGTCCGGACGATGTCCCGTACGCCATGCTTCGACACCTGGGTGAGCGAGGCATGGCCTTTCTGTTATATTTGTTCAACAGGATCTGGGTGGAAGGTCTTCTCCCAGACTCCTGGCGAATCGCTACTGTGCTCGCCTTTCGCAAGCCGGGGAGAGATCACTCTACTCCGACCGGTTTCCGCCCAATCTCTCTAACCTCTTGCGTGTGCAAGTTGATGGAGAAATTGGTAAATGTTAGATTAGCCTATTTCCTGGACAGCGGAGGCCATCTGTCTTCTGCACAGTGCGGCTTCCGTAAGTTCCACTCCACGTCGGATGCTCTGCTCCGACTGGAAAGTGCCGTCTGCGAGGCTTTCCTTCGTAGACAGCACTACGCCACGGTGTTTTTTGATCTGGAGAAGGCCTATGATACCGCATGGCGATACGGTATCATGGAGACTCTCCACACGATGGGGGCGAGGGGACGCCTCCCAATGTTTATATCTGAATTTTTGCGAGATCGTCGATTCCGCGTACGGGTGGGGGGAGCTCTCTCCGGCCCAAAGGAGCAGGAAGAGGGTGTCCCGCAGGGAAGTGTCCTCAGTGTCACACTCTTTGCCCTGAGCATCAACGGCATCACCTCGGTGCTGCCGGAAGATGTTCTCGCTACGCTCTACGTGGACGACCTTTCGATCTCTTTTGGCTCGGCCCAGATGCCAACTCTGGAGCGTCGACTCCAACAGGCATTGAACCGCGTCTCTCACTATGCCGAAGCGCACAGGTTTCGGTTTTCTTTGGCCAAGACTAAGGTGGTGCACTTCTGCCGCCATCCACGGCTTCACCCCGACCCAGATTTGTTTCTTAATGGGGTGCGCCTGGATGTGGTTGAGTCGCACCGTTTCCTTGGTCTTGTATTCGACCGACGCCTCACCTGGGAGGCTCATATTCGCAGCCTTAGGGTCTCTTGTACCCGCGCCATGGACATTCTCCGTTCCGTGACGTTCAGCGCTTGGGGCGCTGATAGGGCTACCGCCTTACTTTTTTATCGATCCTTTGTTCGCTCGAAGCTCGACTACGGTTGCGAGTTTTATGCATCCGCAGCCGAGCGTTTATTGCGGAAGGTGGATTCGATCCACCACACCGGCCTTCGCCTTGCGACCGGTGCCTTCCGCACTTCCCCCATTGAGAGCCTGTTGGTCGATGCTGGGGAGATGCCACTCGCTCTGCGCCGCGTGCAGTGCATCACTCGCCTGTACGCGCGAGCCCGGCGCCTCCCTCAGTCGCCAACAGCTCTCACTGCATCCGCAGCTGATCTCGATGGTGCCTATGCCGCCGAGAGACGCCAGTCATACCCTAAGCCCTTTGGGTTTAGGGCCAGGAAACTCCTTCGAGAGGTAGATATAGCTCTCGGGCCGGTGGCGCCCCTGGTTCTGCCCAGGACGCCACCCTGGAGGGTACCACATTTGGCTATTTGTCGCCACGCCTCTGCTCCCAAAGCTTGTACTGCGCCGGGAGTATTGCGTTCGAACTTTTGGAGCACACATCGTGTCACGCTGGTACCGTGCCAGTGTATACGGATGGCTCCAAGTCCCAAGAGGGGGTCGGCTTCCACGCCGTATCCCCTCTGTTTGAAGTCAGCGGGGCTCTACCAGGCGCTGCGTCTGTCTTCACGGCCGAGCTGGTGGCAATACACCACTCGGTACGGGAGATTACGCGACGTGCCCGGTTCGGAGACCGGATTGTGATCTATAGCGACTCACAAAGCGCCCTGAGTGCTCTCGGGGCATTGGAATCTCCGCATCCCCTGGTTCGCGATATCCGTGACGCCACGGTTTTGGCGAGCCGGGCAGATGTCGAGATTATCTTCTGCTGGGTTCCTGGACATGTAGGAATTGCGGGGAATGAGCGCGCCGATGAGGGCGCCAAAGAGTCCGCGAGGACTCTGCGACCAGACCAGCGTTTCGCTCTTCCTCACACCGACTACATGGCAGGAATACGGGCAGCTCTTCGGACTGCTTGGCAAAGAAGATGGGAGACGGTCGAAGGGAACTTAAAGTTGCGTGCCATTGCGCCGCGACTGTTCCCATGGACCTATCCCCCAATGCCGCGGCGGCTTCAGGTTGCTTTCTGTCGTCTCCGAATCGGACACACTCGTGTGACGCATCGTTATCTGATGGAGCGCTCGCCTGCGCCCTATTGCAACGACTGCGTTGTCCCCCAGACTGTTCGGCACATTCTTGTCGAATGTCCCAGTCTGGGTGATCTTCGCGCACGACACCTGTCCCGGTACCGGGATGGGCGGGGTCGCTACCGCCTGTCCCTTGTTCTCGGGATGAGTGCGTGTACTTTGACTGGTGGACTTATTGACTTTTTGGGGGAGGCCGGCCTTCTCCCTTTTATTTAACTCGATTTAATTGTTGTTGTTGTTTTTGTAATTGTTTTGTTATTGCTTTGTTATTGTTATTGTTATTGTTATTCCTTTTTATTGTTTTCTGTTTAATTTTTTAAAGTAGCCTAAATTAGGCTGTTTGTTTACGGCAACTTATGCCTTAGTCGGCAGTCGCCAGATAGCTCCTTAATTAAAAAAAAAAAAAAAAAAATCCACACGATGGGGGCGACGGGACGCCTCCCAATGTTTATATCTGAATTTTTGCGAGATCGTCGATTCCGCGTACGGGTGGGGGGAGCCCTCTCCGGCCCAAAGGAGCAGGAAGAGGGTGTCCCGCAGGGAAGTGTCCTCAGTGTCACACTCTTTGCCCTGAGCATCAACGGCATCACCTCGGTGCTGCCGGAAGATGTTCTCGCTACGCTCTACGTGGACGACCTTTCGATCTCTTTTGGCGCGGCCCAGATGCCAACTCTGGAGCGCCGACTCCAACAGGCATTGAACCGCGTCTCTCGCTATGCCGAAGCGCACAGGTTTCGGTTTTCTTTGGCCAAGACTAAGGTGGTGCACTTCTGCCGCCATCCACGGCTTCACCCCGACCCAGATTTGTTTCTTAATGGGGTGCGCCTGGATGTGGTTGAGTCGCACCGTTTCCTTGGTCTTGTATTCGACCGACGCCTCACCTGGGAGGCTCACATTCGCAGCCTTAGGGTCTCTTGTACCCGCGCCATGGACATTCTCCGTTCCGTGACGTTCAGCGCTTGGGGCGCTGATAGGGCTACCGCCTTACTTTTTTATCGATCCTTTGTTCGCTCGAAGCTCGACTACGGATGCGAGTTTTATGCATCCGCAGCCGAGCGTTTATTGCGGAAGGTGGATTCGATCCACCACACCGGCCTTCGCCTTGCGACCGGTGCCTTCCGCACTTCCCCCATTGAGAGCCTGTTGGTCGATGCTGGGGAGATGCCACTCGCTCTGCGCCGCGTGCAGTGCATCACTCGCCTGTACGCGCGAGCCCGGCGCCTCCCCCAGTCGCCAACAGCTCTCACTGCATCCGCAGCTGATCTCGATGGTGCCTATGCCGCCGAGAGACGCCAGTCATACCCTAAGCCCTTTGGGTTTAGGGCCAGGAAACTCCTTCGAGAGGTAGATATAGCTCTCGGGCCGGTGGCGCCCCTGGTTCTGCCCAGGACGCCACCCTGGAGGGTACCACATTTGGCTATTTGTCGCCACGCCTCTGCTCCCAAAGCTTGTACTGCGCCGGGAGTATTGCGTTCGATCTTTTTGGAGCACACATCGTGTCACGCTGTTACCGTGCCAGTGTATACGGATGGCTCCAAGTCCCAAGAGGGGGTCGGCTTCCACGCCGTATCCCCTCTGTTTGAAGTCAGCGGGGCTCTACCAGGCGCTGCGTCTGTCTTCACGGCCGAGCTGGTGGCAATACACCACTCGGTACGGGAGATTACGCGACGTGCCCGGTTCGGAGACCGGATTGTGATTTATAGCGACTCACAAAGCGCCCTGAGTGCTCTCGGGGCATTGGAATCTCCGCATCCCCTGGTTCGCGAAATCCGTGACGCCACGGTTTTGGCGAGCCGGGCAGATGTCGAGATTATCTTCTGCTGGGTTCCTGGACATGTAGGAATTGCGGGGAATGAGCGCGCCGATGAGGGCGCCAAAGAGTCCGCGAGGACTCTGCGACCGGACCAGCGTTTCGCTCTTCCTCACACCGACTACATGGCAGGAATACGGGCAGCTCTTCGGACTGCTTGGCAAAGAAGATGGGAGACGGTCGAGGGGAACTTAAAGTTGCGTGCCATTGCGCCGCGACTGTTCCCATGGACCTATCCCCCAATGCCGCGGCGGCTTCAGGTTGCTTTCTGTCGTCTTCGAATCGGACACACTCGTGTGACGCATCGTTACTTGGTGGAGCGCTCGCATGTGCCCTATTGCAACGACTGCGTCGTCCCCCAGACTGTTCGGCATATTCTTGTCGAATGTCCTAGTCTGGGTGATCTTCGCGCACGATACCTGTCTCGGTACCGGGATGGGCGGGGTCGCTACCGCCTGTCCCTTGTACTCGGGACGAGTGCGTGCACCATGACTGGTGGACTTATTGACTTTTTGGGGGAGGCCGGCCTTCTCCCCTTTATTTAAGGTTCCTTTTTTTGTTATTGTTTTGTTTTAGATTGCACTCTCCTGCACTGGGGTGAGGGGGACCTCCCCCCGCTGCCGGAGATTGCTTCGATTGTTAAGTTTTTCAAATTTATATTGATTGTTAAGTTTTCATATTTTAACTTTAAAGTAGCCTAATTCTAGGCTGTCGTGTTTTTCGGCGACTTATGCCCAAGTGGGTAGTTGCCAGATGGGCTCTATAAAAAAAAAAAAAAAAATCTCGCTACGCTCTACGTGGACGACCTTTCGATCTCTTTTGGCGCGGCCCAGATGCCAACTCTGGAGCGTCGACTCCAACAGGCATTGAACCGCGTCTCTCGCTATGCCGAAGCGCACAGGTTTCGGTTTTCTTTGGCCAAGACTAAGGTGGTGCACTTCTGCCGCCATCCACGGCTTCACCCCGACCCAGATTTGTTTCTTAATGGGGTGCGCCTGGATGTGGTTGAGTCGCACCGTTTCCTTGGTCTTGTATTCGACCGACGCCTCACCTGGGAGGCTCATATTCGCAGCCTTAGGGTCTCTTGTACCCGCGCCATGGACATTCTCCGTTCCGTGACGTTCAGCGCTTGGGGCGCTGATAGGGCTACCGCCTTACTTTTTTATCGATCCTTTGTTCGCTCGAAGCTCGACTACGGATGCGAGTTTTATGCATCCGCAGCCGAGCGTTTATTGCGGAAGGTGGATTCGATCCACCACACCGGCCTTCGCCTTGCGACCGGTGCCTTCCGCACTTTCCCCATTGAGAGCCTGTTGGTCGATGCTGGGGAGATGCCACTCGCTCTGCGCCGCGTGCAGTGCATCACTCGCCTGTACGCGCGAGCCCGGTGCCTCCCTCAGTCGCCAACAGCTCTCACTGCATCCGCAGCTGATCTCGATGGTGCCTATGCCGCCGAGAGACGCCAGTCATACCCTGGGCCGTTTGGGTTTAGGGCCAGGAAACTCCTTCGAGAGGTAGATATAGCTCTCGGGCCGGTGGCGCCCCTGGTTCTGCCCAGGACGCCACCCTGGAGGGTACCACATTTGGCTATTTGTCGCCACGCCTCTGCTCCCAAAGCTTGTACTGCGCCGGGAGTATTGCGTTCGACCTTTTTGGAGCACACATCGTGTCACGCTGGTACCGTGCCAGTGTATACGGATGGCTCCAAGTCCCAAGAGGGGGTTGGCTTCCACGCCGTATCCCCTCTGTTTGAAGTCAGCGGGGCTCTACCAGGCGCTGCGTCTGTCTTCACGACCGAGCTGGTGGCAATACACCACTCGGTAAGGGAGATTACGTAACGTGCCCGGTTCGGAGACCGGATTGTGATCTATAGCGACTCACAAAGCGCCCTGAGTGCTCTCGGGGCATTGGAATCTCCGCATCCCCTGGTTCGCGATATCCGTGACGCCACGGTTTTGGCGAGCCGGGCAGATGTCGAGATTATCTTCTGCTGGGTTCCTGGACATGTAGGAATTGTGGGGAATGAGCGCGCCGATGAGGGCGCCAAAGAGTCCGCGAGGACTCTGCGACCGGACCAGCGTTTCGCTCTTCCTCACACCGACTACATGGCAGGAATACGGACAGCTCTTCGGACTGCTTGGCAAAGAAGATGGGAGACGGTCGAAGGGAACTTAAAGTTGCGTGCCATTGCGCCGCGACTGTTCCCATGGACCTATCCCCTAATGCCCCGGCGGCTTCAGGCTGCTTTCTGTCGTCTCAGAATCGGACACACTCGTGTGACGCATCGCTATCTGATGGAGCGCTCGCCTGCGCCCTATTGCAACGACTGCGTCGTCCCCCAGACTGTTAGGCACATTCTTGTCGAATGTCCCAGTCTGGGTGATCTTCGCGCACGACACCTGTCCCGGTACCGGGATGGGCGGGGTCGCTACCGCCTGTCCCTTGTGCTCGGGACGAGTGCGTGTACTTTGACTGGTGGACTTATTGACTTTTTGGGGGAGGCCGGCCTTCTCCCTTTTATTTAACCCGATTTAATTGTTGTTGTTGTTCTTGTAATTGTTTTTGTTATTGCTTTGTTATTGTTATTGTTATTCCTTTTTATTGTTTTCTGTTTAATTTTTTAAAGTAGCCTAGAACTAGGCTGTTTTTTACGGCGACTTATGCCTAAGTCGGCAGTCGCCAGATAGCCCCTTTAAAAAAAAAAAAAAAAAAATATTGCGCCTACTGCGTCGTCCCCCAGACTGTTCGGCACATTCTTTTCGAATGTTCCAGTATGGGTGATCTTCGTGCACTTCACCTGTCCCGGTACCGGGATAGGTGGTGTCTCTACCGCCTGTCCCTTGTACTCGGGAACGATTCGTGCACATTGACTTGTGGACTTGTTGAGTTTTGAGGGAATCTCGGCCTTCTCCCTTTTCTTTTTATTGTTTTGTTTTCAAACTTTTTTTTTAAAGTAGCCTAGAACTAGGCTGTTTGTTTGCTGCGATAGATTCCCAAGTTGGCAATCGCCAGATAGCCCCTTAAAAAAAATTACTCTAAACTAAAAAGTGCATAAAGTTAAAGCATTATCCGTGTTGATGAGCACATCAAGGAAGGAGAGTGATAGTTCTATTCCCATTAAAATCTGAAATTAAATAAGGGTTGAAGATCATTAAGTTGGGCATGAAAATAATTAAATTTGAGATTTTGGGGCCATATTTAAAATAAGTCTTCAATATAACGTAAGAATTAATTTGTAAATATTGATCCATAGTTCAGAATCCAAATCTTCCATGAAAAGGCTGCAAATAACAAGATAAGCGCAATTTGGGAGAATGATTTGAATACAATATGTTCACATCTCTCACGGTTAAATTTCTTAAGCATTTAAAAGATTCCTCAATTTCATACTGTTCCTTTCATTCTATAATTTTTCAAGCACTTTAACTGATTTACATATAGAAGAGAATCTTGGTCTCAGGGCTGCTAAATTATTACGCTAGAAAACTATTTGTTAGAGTTATAAATCTAAACAAAAGCCCTACACTAACCCTTTAGAGGTTATGGTTTTGATGAAAAACATGCACTCATTCTTCTCCAGTGAGTCTTTTGTGTTTATGATTTTGTTTCCTTCTTAACCCATAAGTATATCCGTTTTCTGTCTTAATATTTAGCGTTTGATCTGTTTTAGTGATTTTTTTATTAGTTTAATTTAATAAATTAGTATTAAATATTTTAATTCTACCCATTTTGCTAAAGACTTTAGTGAGTTTGGTATATTTAACTTGGCTCTAATTATTTCATATTCTCTCAATTTCATCTTTTTTTTTTAACATATTTTCGTACCCTCAGTTTTGTGTTAGCTGAGTTTTTTTTCTTGTTTTATACCAAAATTGCACATTATATAATAGTTTTATATTACTTTTTTAGTTTTGTAAGGAATATTCTGCCACAATTCCAAACAATAACAAATAAAACAACAGCAAAAACGGTAATAGAAAAAACAAGAACCACACCTAGGCAACAATTAATACTCTAGCCTCACAATAGGTCACAAGCCGGCTTCCTCCAAGAAGTTCATGACCTTACAACTCAGCAATCAAGAGCTCACCCTAAGCATTAGGATATACGGTAGCGAACCCCCGTCGTTCTAGTACTGCTAAGGATACTGCGCGCGATGTTTCTCCAAAATAGGACATACGCAAAAGGTGGCGTACAGTCTGGCTTGCCAACACTAGCATATCTACGTAAAATAATGCCTATGTCAGCAGTAAATTCACGTCCCTCTCAAAACATCTGCGTCTCATTTTATAAATAACTTTAGCGTAATACCAAATTAAAAATACAAGTAAAGCTCGTTAAGGCGAATGTGCACTTTGTTCCCAAATCGTAGCAAGGTGAGAAATCGTAACGTAAAATGTCATGTCATTTTACAGCTGTAAAATATAAGATGTGGATCCAGGAAGACTTGCTACATGACTGAGGTGTTCTTTCACCAGAGGGTCAAAGAAGGCTAGTAGCTTCAGTAATCTAAACCAATTTCCAAAAGTGCATCCATCGTCTAAATAAAGTGAATTTCATGTCCTCGCAAAGCCATGCTTTGAGTCTCATTGAAATTCTTTTCTTGGAGTAATTCTCGTCACTTCTGATTTTTCTTCTTAATCTGAGTGAGATTTCGCATAAAAAATAACGGTTTCAGCTTTTCTGTTGCATTTTGTCCACTCTGCGGAGTACTCCCGATCATTTTCGTTATTTTAATGAATATTAGTTGTTTCAGTTGCTTTCCACTGGTTGAATCTAGTTTTATGTTCCAATATGATTGGACTGACCTAAAAATAAGGATACAAGAGTTTCTGAAGTCAGAATTATCAAAGGGGGAATAGACCAGCGATAATTGATCCTTTTCCTCACCACAACTAGTTTCCAATTCCCTCTAGACCATTTTTTGCTTTTTGAGCAGCTATTTGTTGATAGCAAATCCCTCCCCCCACTGCCATGTAAATATTTCTAATTCACCTTTATTATTACTGGTTTAGAATTTAAATTGCATGCTCTTCATTCCATTCTGGTTTAACAAGTTAAGGCTCTTCAACATCTTCCATTTCATTAGGTTTACTATCATCAGGTTTAATCTCCTCATTAATCTTAACCTCACACCCATAATCGTCTTTCCGTCCTGTCATATCTCCATTCTTTCTGTCAGCGTTACTCTTAATCTCGTTATACACGGATTTATTTTGTAATAGCCAACTTTGAAAGTTATGATCCACTAATATGTCGTAAATAATCTATTTGATTAGTTAAACATTTATAACATTGAAGTTTTTTTCATTAAACTACAATGACGCAACTATGAAAAAAGTTAAAACAGCATCGGTTTGTCTCTGTGATAGTAAATCGTGCACGCCAAGAGGATGCTTCACTTTCACTCCAAGCAAGTGGCTGTATCAAATAGACCGATCTTAATACCCGTGAAAAGTTATGTACTGCGACACATTAAGTGAAGATAAAAATATATAATTGATTCAGTTCTTTTTTAGGGCTGTTAGATTGGTCTATTTGATGCAGTCACGTTCTTGGAATGGAAGCGGATCGTTTCCCTGGCGTGCCCGATGCAATATCGAGCAGTTAAACTATTTCTATTTTAACCGCAAGTTATTTATTATTTCATTCAAAATATCATGAATAAAAGTTTGAACAAACGATTTAGCGTCGAAATTAAATTCTTTCCCTGGCTTTATAGGCTCCTATAATCATGCTATGATGGATAATAACTAGAAATAATTTATTGTAGTAGCATGGAAGCATCAGCCGTTTCAATTGTCCCCACCTCCATTTTAGCAACATGGTATTGTTAAAATAGAAGCGAATACAAACATTGAATCTTGGTGAAGTTGTTGTAGGAGGAGATGAGGGGTTTCATTGGTGATGTAGGGAAATATTATGACGACAAAACCTGAAAACCTTTTTTGAAATATTTATACACAACTCCACCAAGAATCGCTATTTTACCTTGCTTCTATACTAAATTGAGCTCATGTTGCTCAAATATGGGTTCTTTCTCTCGTCCATGCTAATCCATAGAATTATTTTTGTTGTACATATCATAATATTGGTCATATGAATTTCTATAAAAAGAGTAAAATAAAATTCAATGCTTAGTTTTTAATTAATTCGCATTTCCCGGCAACACTTTTGATTCCCTTCAAATCGCATGCCCTCCCCAATGGGGGTGGGCGAAAATTCATCTCCGCTGTGAAGGAAAAAGTGAATGCAGTAATAGACAAATGAAACGGCCTTTTAGGGATGTTTTATTGATCCATTGGATAAATTAACATGTTTAGCGTGGTTAAGGTCCTTCACTTAGGCCTATGCAATGCGGATTTAAGTAGGTATTTCCGTGTCAATTCCTGGCTTGTTGCTGCCATCACGAAAAAGGTAATATCCTTTTACTGCCAGATCTATATTTTGATAAAGTTCCTCCTCATTTTCTTATAGAAATCGAATAAATAACAGGCAAATGGTTTCAGACTTTTTTTCTGATACTCCTCGTGAGAAGGAAGATTGAGCAAAGACATTATTACATAAAGTTTTCACGATGTTATGAAAGATGTTATAAATGTTTCTGATTTCTTTCACACTAAGAGCCTTTCCTCTTTTCTTTCCCTAGTGGATGTGTATTCCATTCGCCTACATGCATCCTGCTGTTGGTCAAGTGGCGGATGTGGACCATGACTGGATAGGATCAGTGGCTAAAAATGAAGCGGGACTCTACATGGACTATTGTCTTCTTCTGATATTCGGCGGAATTCCGTGGCAGGTAAGAAATCTTAAAATTATTTAGAAAGTATAGAATGAATATTTCCGTCCTTGAAAATAAGACGAGCCAAATTAAGTTAGGAAGGAGATAATAAATCCTGTCCAATGATATCTTGGAATTGATAGTCCCTGGCTTTGGCTGCCATATTTTTCAGGGGTTCAGTACTTGATGCTGCCACTTATATCACTTTGACGTTTTAATTACTTTTATTTTTACTATATTACATTCCATTTAGTTTCGTTTCCCTTAATTTCTCTGCTTTTTACGAATCATTTCTAAAATTATGGCAGAAATGGCTTCTTCCTGATTTGTTTTTTTAACAAAAACTTAGAATTCATTGTAGTATAAATTTAGATCTTTTTTTATTTTATATCATTTGACAGAAATATTAATTTAACTTTAAGTTCTCTCTAAGATTTCTAAATTAATCTATGAGTATGTCCGCCTGCCTTTCATCCTTTATCGCAAGATTTATAGAGAGATTAAATTGGATACGAGTGCCAGACTCTTTGTTTTCGTGGCAAAATATTTAAACTTTGATTGTGTCTGTTTTTTGCCCCTATTTTTGTCCCCAAACACTACCTAATTAATTGCTCTGTGGTTTTCCTCTTTCATTTTTTCATATCTTCAATCGTTAAAAAAATGCCTTAGTTAATGAAAGCTAAATGAGAGTATCTCCTACCAAATTTACCAGCAGTAGTCTATTTTTATGTATCTAACCACGACATTCTCTTTCCAGGCGATAGCAAAAAAACATGTATTATATACATGTTTTTGATAGGTTTGATCTAGAATTTCCTATTTAAGATTATCCCCCTTCAAAAAGAGTGTTTTTGGTTTCCGTGAAAACTACTTGTAAAGTGTCGCTTAACTCTGCTTTTGGTCAGGTTTACTTCCAACGTGTGCTGTCAAGCAAATCAGGACGCAAAGCCCAATACTTGTCCTACGTGGCTGCCTTCGGATGTCTCATAATGGCCGTTCCGCCAATCGCCATTGGAGCTATCGCTCGAGCGACAGGTAAGAGATATTTGATAAATAATGTGCTTCTATGGAGTTGTGAAGGGGCTGTTCCAAGGTCTTTAAACACTAATCTATGTGTTATGACGTAAATCATTTAACGTCATGTTGGATTTATACTTGTTGGTAATGTTCCATTGCAGCCTGCATCGTCATTGAACTTCCTATTGTTATTCGTGGCTTCATCCCTACATGGTGTCATATATCACTTTCACAGAGATTATTTCTTCAAGGGGGCACGTTCAGGGGGGAATATAGCCTGCGACAACTGAAATTTGGCTCCAGTCTTGTACCCTGCAATGTCGTGTTAGGTGTATCAGGGGTCCGTATGCCGCAGCTGACATCTGGAAGATTGCTTGCCATCCTGATCACAAGGAAGACAGAAGATTTGCTTCTACATACATATCTCCCACATATTTTCTTTTCTTCCAAATTCTCCATTTTCTTTGCCCATCGCTCGGTACAAACTTTCTACAGGAGTGGCCTTCATTGCTTTTCGCCTTAAAGTTAATTAAAAAAATATTCTTCCCTTGTACTTTAATATAAAACTGCTTGTATTATAGAAACCAGTGTTAAATAAGTTAGTAGGCTGCTCTCAACCAGATAGTGAAATCTACATGAAGATTAGAATGAAAATTGCTGGCAAACCCCAACACAAAGATACCTATAGCCAGTCCTCGTTATGGGGAGAGGGCGATTTAAGGGAAGAGAAAACGATATTCTTGTCATTTTACCCCGTAAGGGGCGCGGCGATTTGCCATCCTGGCCACCGTGCTGAGGGAACTCAGCACCCCGTCCGGCCCCAGCTTAGTCTCTCTTCCTTCCTTCAAAACACTTGTTTCCTCTCTTTTCACACAACCTCTCCCACAACTTTCTCTGGTCAGCCTCTAATTTCACAGGGTAGATGCTGACCTTCTTCTCAAGCCAACCGTCCCGGATCGGGGCTGAGGGGGGAGGGGACAATGTTCCCTAACCCCTGAGCTCCAGTTCAGGATGTTTTTTTTTAACAACCTTCTTTATCCACACCCATACCTTCCTCACATCCCTTTTCCTCTCCTCTTCACATTCTATCCATTTTTACGCCGTGTCTAAGGTGGAGCCGCCATGCCGATGGACTGCCAGGCCACCAGGCGGGAGGGGTGGTCCGAAATGGCGGCGCCTGGCTCTGCCAGGCCTGTAAGCACCTCTTGCAGTGCGGGCAACTGCAGGAGGTGATGAGCTATTACGTCCTGTATAAAAAAGAGGGTCACCATGCCCATGTATGAAAAAACAAAAAAAAAAAAAACAACCCCCAACTTTCCATGAAACAGCGATGGAGCCGCCTCCCTCGAGCAGCTCCAGCAAAAAAATGGAGGAAGCCCCCTCTTGTGCTTGCGCAGGGGACCCTCCATATCTCTTCAACCGGAGAGGAGGCTTATTCCTCCCCTACAGCTACGGGTGAAGGGAACTCCCCCTCACCCCCTCCTCTGGAGGTGCTTTCGGGCACCTCCCTCTTACCAGTGGCAGTCCCCTCTGTTCTTTCCAAGGACACTGCCCAGAAAGCCAGCCGTTCCACATCGAAGCGGCTCGGTCGGGCGAACCCCCTTAGGGGGGAGATGAAAGCCAGGCCCCTTTGGTCGCTTCCCTCAAAAGACCTGCTGGCAAGAATATTGAACCTTGCAGGGGTCAAGGCCCATGCATCGCCACACAAGACTAGTGACGATACTGCCAACGGGACCTGCCATGTCTTGGGGGGAAAAAGTCAACTGGAGGCCCACCCTGGGATAGACATGGTCCTTGAGGAAACCCAGCCTCAGACGGTAGGGCCTTCCATGAGGGGGAATCTGGGCTTGGCGCCAAGCACCGAACCCGATTCCGCCCCTATGCAGGGTCCTCCTCAAACGGCTGTGGTTTCCGAAGCAGTACAAGGAGGGGAAGGATCTCCTCCGACCGGCGCCCCCACGACTACCAGAACCTTCTCCATTTCAGAGAATGACCTGGCTGAGGCCAGTCCATCTGGCCTAGGGGCTCCTTTCGGTGGAGGTGAGAAGCGGGTTCATTCCCCACCCTCCTCTCCAAAAAAGAAAAAAAAAGACTAAAAAGACAAAAAAGACTCGGGCTTCTGTCCATCCGCGGGAGCTACGGGGATGGATGGGTCTGCTGCCACTTTGGCAAGCAACCAAGCCAAGATCGGCACATCCAGCCCCTCTGCCGCCATGGTTGTGGAGCCCCTGACTAAGAACAAAAGTGCACAGGGCGGAGCATTGATGACATCGGGGCCCTTAATTCAAAGGTTACCTGGCGTTTTCGAGCCCGCTGACTTTAAACGCTTCCTAGTTATTCGCTCGAATGATGGCAAGGGCAATGTTGCTGATGGCATGTTGCTCCAAGGGCAACATGATCCATCAGAGGAGAGGATTAGCTAGTGCAATTGGTAGAGATCCGAAGGGGACCCGTTTCTCGGATGGGAGCCTTCTGGCGAATGCAGCGAATCCTGCCGAGGCGGCCAAGATAAGTGCTCTTCGGTCAATTCATGGCATCCCGGTGAGTGTGACGCTGCACGCTACCATGAACTTTGTGAAAGTAGTTTATGCGAGGCAACTCGTTGACTACTCAATTAAGGACATCAACCTAGAGCTGGCCGACCATGGGGCGGTCAATGTCGAACGTGTGATGAGAAAACCGGAAGGGGCTTCGAGACCCACCACTACACTCTTCCTCACGTTCGACTGTGACAAGCTCCCTGAGTCGGTGCGTGCCGGTTGGTAGCCATACCGCGTAAAGTCTTTCGTGCAAACTGCCGCAGGGGTGCTATTACTGTCATTGCTTCGGCCATACGAATCGCTCATGTAGACGTGCAAAGTCGGGGTCACCCGAAGTCTGTGTAAATTGCTCCACGGTTGCACACGATGATTCCAAATCGTGTGTAGCAAAGTGTGTCAATTGCCGAGAGCCTCACCCCGCTTCTTCAAAGCAATGTGGTGCATATCTCCTTTAGAAAGAAATTCTTGCCGTTCAGGCCCAGGATTGACTCTCATTCCGTGAGGCTAAGGACTTGGTCCTAGGGCGCCCGGTTCTGCCTGGGATGTCCTATGCCTTAATTGTTAGAAAGGCACCCTCTGCTCCTGGCTATCCAGGCCAACGAGCACGGTTATTTCCGCACCCATTTGGAGCCCTTCTGCGGGCTCTACCCAACCTGGGCGCTTCCCTGTTAGTTGGCGGCAAAAAGGGTTCATACCCAGCTCCGGCTAAAACCAGGGCTTCCCCCTCTTTCCCTAGCGTGACCGTTTCATGTAAGGCAAAACAGCCACGCGCCTCCACCGAGTTGTTAGACTCACAGGATGCAACACCCCTGAAGATGGTTGCTAGGCCATCTTCAGGGGTTTCTAAAGCTGTCCCGCAAAAGGGGGAAAGCAAAAAAGGAGCTTCTGCTCCTTCGCCCACGCCCAAAGGTGAAGCGAGTGGCTCGGTAACGGTGGTTCCTCGAAAAGAGGGCCCTTCGCTTTCCGCAGCCGCAACGCCCGCCTAATGTTTCAAGCGGAGAGAGAAAAAGACTCGCATATCAAGCCTAACCTCCATCAATAAGTCCTTGAAGGCGACAGCGCCTTCAGCGCTCTGCCCGGCCAACAGTGCCGTGGGTTCTGCCCCCGGGAAGCGTACGTCCATTCCCGTGAGGTTTTCTGTTCAAGGCGGGCTCACGCGTCTTCACCGAGCTAGGTCTGGTGGGCATATTCGTTCAATAGAATTGCCGTGAACTTCGGGCCAACTGGGAGGAGCTGCGGAGGCTCGTCTCGTCCCGTTTCCCGTTAGCTATCTTTTTTAAAGAGACCATGCTAGGCGCGTGCCCCCTGCCACCCCACCTGGGGTATAAGGGTCTTGCGACCCCAACACCGCGAGATCGCCGTGCTGGAGGATGCGCAGTTTACACCCGGCGTGATGTCTCCGTTCTTCCTTTCTCTTTAGATACCCCCTCTTAGGCAGTGGCTGTGCAGCTGCACCTGGATAGGAGGTATACTATCATTTCTGCGTATATTCCACCTTCAGCTGACTTCGACAGAGGGGACTTCCGCCGCGTCGTGGCACGGTTGCTGAAGCCCTATCTCTTGCTTCGAGATCTGAACGGCAGGCATCCTATCTAGGAAGATTACTCCATAAATCCCAGGGGACAAGTCCTTGCCGATCTGATCGAAGAGCTTGAGATGTCTGTCCTAAACGCAGATGAGTTAACGCATCACTGTCCGAGAACGGCTTCATTTTCTTGCCTTGACCTATCTTTGTGCTCTTCGGATGCACAGAACAATTTTGATTGGGGGGGTCGTCGATGACCTCCATGGTAGTGATCACTTTCCCATTCAAATATCATTTTTAGGGCAACTGCCGCCTGAGAGACCACCTCGGTGGTGCTTGGCGCGGGCGCGGTGGCCTGCATTTCAGGAAATGCCTGAATTCTCTATCTCAGTCGAGGAATTAATGGCGGTAGATGAAGCCGTTGAGTTCTTCTCTAGGTAACCTCATTGGCGTGGGCCTGACTACTATTCCTAGTACAACTCTCGTTTTGCACGCCGATCACTCTAATGTTGGTCAGCCGAGTCTGGGACGGCCCTCAAACAGAAGCGTTATGCCAACATGCGCTATAAGCACCACCCGAACGATTTCACTGTCGCTGAATTTCGTCGCGCTAGGGCTAGGTTCCGATATATTTCGAAGCACGCCCGCCGCTCTTCTTGGCGGGCATACGTTTCTTCACTTAACGGGAAGCCCCCTTTAGCTGAGGTGTGGAAGCGGGTCAAAAGGATTCGAAGCAAGTTTTCGCAGGCCCCCCCCTCCCGTTCTCCAGGAGAATGGGACCGCAATCTCAGACCCCACGTCCATGGCAGAATCCTTAGCGACTGCTTTTCCCACATTCTCTAGCCGTGATGCTGCTCTGTCAGCATTCAATGCACGTCGTAAGGTCGTGGAAGGCCGCCGGCTGGACTTTACCTTCAGATGCGGAGAACCCTTCAACGACAAGTTTACTGTGTAAAGTTGCGATACGCTTTCGCCTTGTGCACGGACACCACCCATGGTCTAGACGATGTCCCGTACGCCATGCTTCGACACCTTGGTGAGCGAGGCATGGGTGGAAGGTCTTCTTCCAGACTCCTGGCGAATCGCTACTGTGCTCGCCTTTCGCAAGCCGAAGAGATATCACTCTACTCCGACCGGTTTCCGCCCAATCTCTCTAAACTCTTGCGTGTGCAAGTTGATGAAGAAATTAATTAATGTTAGACTAGCCTATTTCCTGGACAGCGGAGGCCATCTGTCTTCTGCACAGTGCGGCTTCCGTAAGTTCAACTTCACGTCGGATGCTCTGCTCCGACTGGAAAATGCTGTCTGCGAGGCTTTCCTTCGTAGACAGCTCCACGCTACGGTCTTTTTTGATCTGGAGAAGGCCTATGATTCCGCATGGCGATACGGTTTTATGGAGACTTTCCACACAAGGGGAGGGAAAGGACGCCTCCCAATGTTTATATCTGAATTTTTGCGAGATCTTCGATTCCGCGTACGGGTGGGGGGAGCCCTCTCCGGCCCAAAGGAGCAGGAAGAGGGTGTCCTGCAGGAAGTGTTCTTAGTGTCACACTCTTTGCCCTAAGCATCAATGGCATCACAGCGTTGCTGTCGGAAGATGTTCTCGCTACGCTCTACGTGGACGACTTTTCGATTTCTTTAGGCGCGGCCCAGATGCCAACTCAGGAACGTCGACTCCAACAGGCATTGAACCACGTTTCTCGCTATGCCGAAGTGCACAGGTTTCGTTTTTCTTTGGCCAAGACTAAGGTCGTGCACTTCTGCCGCCATCCACGGCTTCACCCCGAACCAGATTTGTTTCTTAATGGGGTTCGCCTGGATGTGGTTGAGTTGCACCCTTTTCTTGGTCTTGTATTTGACCGACGCCTCACCTGGGAGGCTCATATTTGCAGCCTTAGGGTCTGTTGTACCCACGCCATGGACATTCTCCGTTCCGTGACGTTCAGCGCTTTAGGCGCTGATAGAGCTACTGCCTTACTTTTTTATCGATCCTTTGTTCGCTCGAAGCTCGACTACGGATGCGAGTTTTATGCTTTCGCAGACGCGCGCTAATTGCATAAGGTGGATTCGATCCACCACACCGGTCTTTGCCTCTCGACCAGTGGATTTCGCACTTTCCCCATTGAGAGCCTGTTGGTCAATGCTGGGGAGATGCCACTCGCTCTGCGCCGCGTGCAGTGCATTACTCGCCTGTACGTTCGAGCCCAGCGCCTCCCTTAGTCGCCAACAGCTTTCACTGCATCCGCAGCTAATTTCGATGGTGCCTGTGCCACCGAGAGACGCCACTCATACCCTAAGCCCTTTGGGTTTAGCGCCAGGAAACTCCCTTGACAGCTAGATATAGCTCTCGGGCATGTGGCGCCACTGGTTCTGCCCAGGACGCCACCCTGGAGGATACCACATTTGGCTATTTGTCGCCACGCCTCTGCTTCCAAAGCTTGTACTGCGCCGGGAGTATTGCGTTTGACCTTGTTGGAGCACACATCGTCTTACGCTGGAACCCTGCCAGGGTATACGGATGGCTCCATTCCCAAGAGGGGGTCGGCTTCCACCCCGTATCCCCTCTGTTTGAAGTCAGCGGGGCTCTACCAGGCGCTGCGTCTGTCTTCACGGCCGAGCTGGTGGCAATACGCCACTTGGTACGGGAGATTACGCGACGTGCCCGGTTCGGAGACCGGATTGTGATCTATAGCCACTCACAAAGCGCCTTGGGTGCTTTCGGGGCATTGGAATCTCCGCATCCCCTGGTTCGCGATATCCGTGACGCCACGGTTTTGGCGAGCCGGCCGGATGTCGAGATTATCTTCTGCTGGGTTCCTTGACATGTGGGAATTGCGGGGAATGAGTGCGCCAATGAGGGCTCTTTAAGAGTCGGCGAGGACTCTGCGACCGGACCAGCGTTTCGATCTTTCTCACACAGACTACATTGCAGGAATACGGGCAACTCTTCGGACTGCTTGGCAATGAAGATGGGAGACGGTCGAAGGGAACTTAAAGTTGCGTGCCATTGCGCCGTGACTGTTCCCATGGACCTATCCCCCAATGCCGCGGCAGCTTCAGGTTGCTTTCTGTCGTCTCCGAATCGGACACACTCGTGTGACGCATCGCTATTTGATGGTGCGCTCGCCTGTGCCCTATTGCAACGACTGCGTCATCCCTCAGACTGTTCGTCACATTCTTGTCAAATGTCCTAGTCTGGGTGATCTTCGCGCACGATACATATCCCGGTACCGGGATGGGTGGGGTCACTACCGCCTGTCCCTTTTACTCGGGACAGATTCGTGCACATTGACTTGTGGACTTGTTGACTTTTGGGGGGAGTCCAGGCTTCCCCTCTTTATTTAAGGTTCTTTATTTTGTTATTGTTTTGTTTGTAGGTTGCACTCTCCTGCACCGGGGTGAGGGGGACCTCCCCCCGCCGCCGGAGATTGCTTCCTGATTGTTAAGTTTTTCCAATTTATATCATTAAGTTTTCATAATTTTATTTTAAAGTAGCCTAGTTCTAGGCTGTCGTGTTTTAGGGTGACCTATGCCCAAGTGGGTAGTTTCCAGATGGGCTCTATAAAAATAAAAAAATAAAAAAATCGAGGATATTGTCTCCTCTCGTCGGTTCTCTCACCCATTGAGTGAGGAACTCGTTGTTGGCCAACTCCAGGAGTAGCGCGCTCTCAGGGTACTGTGACTTTCCAGTCAACTTGTCTGTTAAGGTCGCCCTTAACGATGCACACTCTGCCTTGAACAAGTTCACCCAGCAGCTGGTACAGTTCCCTGTCCTTCTCAACGGGTTGGGAAGGCACCTGCTGTGTTCTGTATCTGACAGGACCTATCTCTAGGTCAACGCCTAGAAGCTCGTGATCGGATATAATGTTGGAGTTCGTAGATTTGATTTTATCCTTGACATACAACATTACACCGCTACCCTCTCTGTCTGGCCCATCCTTCTGGAAGAGTTGGTAGCCAGGATCCATGAATTCATCTTCAAAGTCTCGGTTTGAGGTTTTTATCTACGATTCTGTTATGGCTATCATTTCGGGTTCTTCCGTCGCTACGAGGCCACGGAGCGAAGGAAACTTGTTCCTGATTGACCTCGCATTGAACAGAAAAACTTTCAGGGAGTCCCCTAATGTAGGACCCCCTATACTCTTCCGTTTCCCGACTTTTTGGTTGTCGCGCTGGCACCATTTTTGACAACCTCCGAGAAGGTTGTCTGGGGAGTGACTCGGGCGTACGTCCGCCTCCCCAATGAGCAGGACACTCCTTTGAGTGCGCTCCACGATATTCTGGATGAGGTTAGCTAGGAACGCCTTGCCCTTAAAGGAGAGGTGCACCCCGTCCCTTTGGTAGAGGTCTTTTCTCTTATAGAATACTGCGTACAGGTCGACAAAATAAACACCCTATGCCATACAGAGGTCTTCAAGGCGCCTGTTTAGCGACATGTTCCCTCAAGTGGGCAGTCCCGCTTGGACCCCACCTCGGGAGCATCCCGACCACGACGCGTCTGCAGGTTTTCAATCCACAGTCGTAGACAGCGCCCATAACTGTCTTCATATTCTCGCCTGTAGGGCCTACCCTACCTCCTCTGAGGTAGAGGTTGCCACTTACCATAAGGGCAATGACTGAAGTCTCAGAAATCTAAGACTTCTCGGCCTCAGCTCTTACCTGCTTATTCACACAGCCTGGGAGGCGGCTCACCTTAAAGGTTGTGCAAAGGCGGGCTGCTAGCAGGGGCTGCAGGCCCCGTGCCTGGGAATCACCCACAAGGTTGACGCTGGCACATTTGCCGGCTGAGCTTGGAGTCCTTATTTTCTGAGGCAAGCTCTCTGATTCCTCTCTTCCCCGTCATGGTCTTTTCAGTTTTTTTTTCTTCTTCTTCTTCTTCTTCTCTATCATCTTTTCCCCCTTGTCATCCTTTTTAATAACTTCTTCTACCTTTTCTTTTTTTATTTCTCTCTTTTACTCTGTCTTTTTTCCCTTTTTCATCTTTTTTTCGTTTGTTTTTTCCTTTTAGCGATTCTGCCACATTCGGGCCCGGCCTCTCTGCAGAGGTGGTGTTTGCCACAGGACTCGAGAACTTGTTTAACTTCTCTTTGAGCCTGCGGATCTGGTGGGAGTGCTCCTCCTTGAGCCTCTCGATTTTTTTTCGAGGTCTGTAGTCCTTTTCCTGTAGTAGGCCACTAATTCCTTTACTTCCTTCTTTAAGATGCAAGTGGTGCATACGCTGGGTGGCATTTCGCATAGCAGCCTCCGGGAAGTCAACGCACCACTTGTCCTTCTTACATGTGGCACACGTGAATTCTAGCGCTGCTGGACCTTTCTTGCCTGCCATTTTGAAAACACTATATTTCTTAAGCTTGTGACCAATCAATATATAAAAAGGAAGTTTGGTGAGTTCTCCCCGCGTAAGTCGCTTCCGCCTATTGATCGGAGTCGTTTCGGAGTCTTCCAGAAGGCACGCTCCATGTGCTGCTGTTTGTCCGACCGAGTCGTCAAGCCTTGGCGTGATGTGGCTCCCAACCAAGCAGCACAGACGTTCCCGAAGGGGCCATCAAATTGTCCCCAGGTGAACAACAACGAAGCACTAGTTCCCTTCACAACGGCCAGGATCTCGGAGTAGCGTTCAATGGATATACCGCCACACCAACGAACTCGACCCAAGACTTTTTATTGGCCTGGCAACCAACGTGGGAACAAAAGGAAGGAATGACGCACTTAGTCTGGAACTTTGTTTCCGACCAAATCAACAAGAGAAGCCCTACCACCCAGAAGAGGTACCACCGCCGACATAGATCGAAAAGTCAAAGGTACACACAAGCTCTCTTCCCTCGACAAGGGGGCGTCACCTCTCCCTCTACTTTCTTTAAGATATATATATATATATATATATATATATATATATATATATATATGTATCTATATCTATATATATGTATCTATATCTATATATATGTATCTATATCTATATATATGTATATATATCTATATATATTTATATATATATATTTCTATATAGATATATATAAGAAGAGAATTTTTATAATTAAAAACGGGATGCTTGTGTATTATGTAGAATATTTTTAGAAGAATTTAACTTTGTTAGAATAAATTGACGAGGGAAGCAAAGATTCTGACCTACGAGTATCTCATAGATTTTGGAAATCTTTTACCAAAATTCGGACAATTAAGGGGTAATACACGTATAGAGAAATGTAAATATAGGCCGTTTTATTTTATAACTGCACCCTACCTTGCCGGCCGTGGTAGTGTTATTATGCTCAAATTCGAAGGTAAATTTTATAGCAAAGACTAGGGAATCAAGGTTATTAAGTAAAATATTGACGTCTTTAGGGTAAGACCATGAACAAATAATATCATCAATATGTCTAAACCAAATGATAAATTGATCCAAAATTTTGCGAAAAGGTCTAGGCTCAAAAAATTTCTTATCAATATTAGAGGGTAGGTGATAAGCAGCTTCCCATCAGGAAACCGAATATTTTAAGGCAAAATTGTTCATTGAACCTAAACTAACAATCTGTCGAAAAAAAATAAATAACCTCCATGAAAGTATTAACAGTCCCGGAGGAATATATATACTGGAATTTATCAACAAATAGTGGAAGGAGATAGGCCATCGGTATTTTGTGAACAGAGAGCAAACATCAAAACTAACAAGGGTTAAATTACTCTGTAGTGGGCCGAAGGCAACACTTACCCCGCGTTCCAACCTTATCCTAGAATTTATGAACCTTGAGAACCCCAAGGAAGAATTGCTACGATTTGATATACAGTCCTTTACTTTACAAGAAAATTACAAATATAATCACAACTTAAATTTACAAGAAAAATAATCACAGGTGCGCAGCCAAAATAAATAACGCTATACTAAATTACAATTCTCCCAACCCAAAACAAAATGCAAAAAAACTGACGGGCGCAGAGAACAAATCTGTTCAAAACCACCAATCGCTACTTGACCAAACAATGTCCACGCAACAAAATGACAAAAAAAACGAATGAAAAAAGGGTACAGGATTATAACTTATGCACTGTGGGGGATGGGGGTGGTACTAGGCCAATAAAAGGGGGTATGGTCGTCAGCCAATGCAGGTGGGCAGTGCAGTTGGCAAGCGAGGTAAGAAAAGCCCTCCTTGTCAGGGCTGGTCGGAGCACTCGCCTAGAGAACTCCTCTCGCACTCCATTCAAGCTTCCACTCTGTAAAAGAGATGATATCCCCCGTTTATAATCTATTTACTATAGAGGGAAGGGAAACCAATAAGTGGGCATTTGACCCGAGGAAATTCCATTAACTATCTCACCTCTAAGTGTATATTCAAGTGCGCATGACAAAATTTTAGGAAATTCTTTACTGATTTTACACAATTCTATAAATATTTATATTTATAGACTGAAAATGGAAAACAATCGGTTAACATTATTTGTATTAATAATATGAAAAATTGGAAGGCAAATAAAAAAATTGTCTACCCACACACTCACACAGGGGTAGGGAAAGATATATGAAACGGGGGGTAGGAGAATGGCCCTACAGACACACACACACACACCCCTTCCCTAAAACTCGAGTAAGGAATGGCTTTAGGATTGTGAAGAAAATCATTACTATTTTAATATGCAAATGGGAAATTGTACCAGCAAGAGAGTTGGGTATTTGAACAAGGTCTGATGACCAAAGTCGCGTGCTTTCACTTATTCCGATTTATGACCTTACGACCTTCAAATCTTTCAATAATTCCGTACTAAACTTGGGGGGACTTTGGCAATCATATCATTCGAAAGAAAATGTAAAACAACATAAGGGTTTCAAATATCATTAGAATTGGTAGAAGAGTTATGATTTTATTGACAAATAATTCCCTGGCTAACTTTAGGAGGACCTTAGCAATTATATCATTCGAAAGAGAATGTAAAAAACATAGGGGTTTGAAATTTCATTAGAATCGACCGAATAGTTACGATATTATTGCCAAATAATTCCCCCTATAGCCTTGGGTGGACTTCAGCAATTATATAATTTGAAATATAATCTAAAGCACCATATGTGTTTTAAATTTCGTTAGAATCAGCCGAATAGTTACAATGTTATTACCAAAACAATTAAGCAAAATGGTGACCGATCGGCTGACCGACCGACATAGTGAGAGATATAGTCCCACGCACATAAGCGCACGTGACTCAAAACCATTTAGAAAAAGATTAAGAAACAGAGCATACAGAACTTATAATAGGACGCAAATGATTATATAACTTATGGGTTTTTACGACTCTAATACATATAAGGTAGAGAAAAGTTACTAGATATAAATTCAGTAATTAAATCAGGAAAATATTTGATGAGGGATAGAATAAATTTATGAATGTCACTGTTAACTTGTATAGTCGGATCTTTTACTAGCCTATTATTGGTAGAATAGTCATGTAGTAATAAAATCACTTTTAATATAAACCAAAGAGAGTAATTATAGTGAGTAGGCATTGATAAACTCTGGTAAAACAGTCTTTAGCAATAGAAAAAAAATCATTTGGCAGATCACATTTTTTTAAAACATGCAATTCTTGAGCGATCGACACAGATGAGGGTCAAGAAGGAATATAGAAGTTTAAATTAAATCAGAGTGCAGTGCATCAATAGTGTTTAGGTTAAGTTCATGGGAGGAGTGGTTTACAACAGTTTCTTGGCGGCTACTTTTGGTCCAGCTGCTATTTTATGGGCAGATTAGTTACTACTTGAGCCAAGATGGCCAAAATGAAATCCAACCAAAACTATGTTAGGAGCTCCAGAAAAATTATACTAAATGAATCTCCAGTGTTCTGTTACACGTCTCCTCGTCCACACTCTAGGAATAAATGTTACCAATGACCCAGGCATGAACGGAAGATGTTTATAAAAGACTTTTGGCCAATACTTCGGCATGGAGATCTTAATTGGAGGTGGTGACCTACTTACCTGGAGATCTTTCCCTGGAGATCTTAACCGAGTTAAAGTTGCATTACCTTTGGTCCATCGTTACTCATTATTAACACCCACGCTTATCATCAGATTGGTCACTGGGTTAAGTCCTAGTGGAGGCTGATTATAATATATATAAATATTTACTTTAGGTAGGTATTGTACTAGCCATGTGCACTTGCTTTTGTTGTGATGCCTTTGGCAGTGATCACCTACAATATAAAATGGGAATCTTGGGAATCAAGGGTATCTACACCATTTGGCATCCAGATTAAGTTTGACTCAAATTTAGAATCTTTGTTTCTATTCACTCCAGCTATAAAACAAAAATAAAATGATAAACCATTATTTATTAATTGAAAACCACACTTTTTAAATCTAATATATTCTCTGTTAGGATTATAAGAATACTTTCGGCTGTCAACCTCATCAGTTTTATATCGATGGAGAGAAGGCAATAGAAATTTTGGATAATAAATATTGTGAAAAAATAAATAATTGAAACAATACAAACAAGAAAAATATTTTAAGGAGACCACCAAGACCATAAACTTTGGCAATTGGATTATTCAGGCTTGTAAGTTGCCTTTATTCCGAGATTAAAAGAGTTCCGTGGTCTATCGATTAAAAAGGAAATATCTCTGGATATATAGAATTAATAGATTTGCTTTCCTCTTCTCAAATGATATAATTGTCAATAACTCCAATAGAACAGACTCAACAATGCATCACTCAATTTAATTTTTAGTTATAGGTATATTTGGCACGTTTGAAATCATTTCTTTGATCTAAATTTTTCATTCACACGAATGGACTAGATGAGAGCTAACCTCTTATTATTACATCAAGAGGGTTTCCTCAATACGTCCAAAAGTGACATGATTAACCACACATATTATCACATTCGCTTTTAGTAAAACTACCAATAAATATGATGTTTAAATTAGTTACTATTGTATGACACGGAGCAAGTTCTCGCAAGACCCCCCCTCCCTTTCTCCAGGAGGATGGCACCCCAATCTCGCACCCTGCGTCCGTGGAGGCCCTTCCTGTGATACACAGGGTCCTTGAGTAAACCCAGCCTCAGAAGGTAAGGCCTTCCATGGGCGGTAATCGGGGCTCAGCGCCAAACACCGAAGCTGAATCCGCCCCTATGCAAGGTCCTCCTCAAACCGCTGAGGGCTTCGAGGTAGTAGAAGGAGGGGAGGGATCTGCTCCAACCGGTGCCCCTGCGACCACCAGGACCTTCTCTATTTCAGGGAAGGACCTGGCTGAGGCCAGTCCATCTGGCCTAGGGGCTCCTTTCAACGGAGGTGAGAAGCGGGCTCATTCCCCGCCCTCCTATCCAAAAAAGAAAAAGACGAAAAAGACAAAAAAAAATAAGAAGACACGGGGCTCCTCTGCATCCACGATTGCTGCGGGTTCAGGTGGGTCTGCTGCCACTTTGGCAAGCGACCATCCAAGAGCGGCAAATCCGGCCCCTCTACACCCCCGGGTGCGAAGCCCCTGACTACGACAAAGACCAAAAGTTCACAGAGCGCAGCATCTAGACTTCGGGGAAACTGATTCAGAGATTAACTGGCGTTTTCTAGCCCGCTGGATTCAAACGCTTCCTCGTTATTCACCCTACTGATGGCACCATGTTGGCTAAGGGCAACATGATCCATCAGAGGAGAGGATTAGCTAGTGCAATTGGTAGAGACCCGAAGGTGACCCGTTTCTCGGATAGGGGCCTATTAGCGAATGTGGCGAAGCCCGCCGAGGTGGCCAAAATAAGTGCTCTTCGAACACTTGATGGCACCCCGGTGAGTGTGACGCCGCACTCTACCATCAACATTGGGAAGGGAGTAGTTTATGTGAGGGAAATCGTTGACTACTTCATTAAGGACATCACTTTAAAGCTGGCCAACTATAAGGCAGGAAAGGTCGAACGTGTGATAGGAAAACAGGGAGGAGCCTCGAGCCTCCCTACTACACGCTTCCTCACGTTCGACTGTGACAAGCTCCCTGAGTCGGTGCGTGCTGGTTGGTACAAATACCGCGTGAAGGCATTCGTGCCACTGCCGCGGTGGTGCTATTACTGTCACCGCTTTGGCCATATGAATCGTTCATGTAGACGTGCAAAGTCGCGGTCACCCTGCCCAACCTCCCCCAACAAGTACTCGAAGGCGACAACGCCTTTAGTGCTTTGTCCGGCAATTAGCGCACGGGGTTCTGACTCCGGGAAGCGTACGACCAATCCCATGAGGGTCTTCTGTTCGAGAAGGGCCCACGCGTCTCCTACGAGCTACGCCTGGAGGGCATATTCCTTCAATGGATTTGCCGTGGACTCCGGGCCAACTTGGAGGAGCTGCGGAGGCTCGTCTCGTCCCGTTCCCCGTTAGCTATCTTACTGCAGGAGACAATGCTATGCGCGTACCGCCTGCCCGCCCTCTCTGGGTATAAGGGTTTTGTGACCCCACCATCACGAGATAGCCCGAGTGGGGTATGCGCGGTTTACACCCGGCATGATGTCTCCGTTCTTTTTTTTCTCTTTAGATACCTCCTTTCAGGCAGTGGTTTTGCAGCTACACCTGGATAGGAAGTATACTATCATTTCTGCGTAAATTCTACCGTCAGCTGACTTTGACGCGGGGGACTTTCACCGTGTCGTGGCACGGATGCCGAGGCCCTTTCTCTTGCTTAGAGATCTGAATGGCAGGCATCCTCTCTGGGGAGATTACTCAATATATTCCAGGGGAAAAGTACTTGCCAATCTGTTCGAAGAGCTTGAGATGGGTGTCCTAAAGGTGGATGAGTTTACGCAACACTGTCCGAGAAACGCTTCGTTTTCGTGCCTTGACCTATCTTTGTGCTCTAAGGATGCAAGCCTGATTTTGATTACGAGGGTGGTCGATGACCTCCATGGTAGTGATTATTTCCCATTCAATTATCATTTTCAGGGCAACTGCCGCCTGAGAGCCGACCTCGGTCGTGCTTTTCGCGGGCGCGGTGGCCTGCATTTGAGGAAATGACTGAATTCTCTATCTCAGTTGAGGATTTTAGGTCGGTAGATGAGGCCATTGAGTTCTTATCCGGACACTTAATCACCGATGGCCTGACTACTATTACTCGAACGTCTGGCCGTTTTGAAAGCCGACCACTCCCATGGTGGTCAGCCGAGTGTGAGACGACCCTGCGACGGAAGCGTTATGCCTACAGGCGCTATAAGCGACGCCCGAACGATTTCACTGTCGATGAATTTCATCTAGGCTAGGGCTAGGTTCCGGTATATTTCGAAGCACACTTGCCGCTCTTCTTAGGGCATACGCGTCTTCACTTAACGGGAAGACCTCTTTAGCTGAGGTGTGGAACGAGTCAAAAGGATTCGAGGCAAGTTCTCGCAGGACCGCCCTCCGGTTTTCCAGGAGAATGGGACTGCAATCTCGGACCCCGCGTCCGTGGCGAAATCCTTAGCAACAGATTTTTCCGCATTTTCTAGCCGGGATGCTGCTCCGCCAGCATTTAATGAACGTCGTCATGTCGCAGAAGGCCGCGGGTTGGACTTTACCTCCAGCGGCGGATAACCCTTTAACGAAAAGTTTATTGTGAGTGAGTTGCGCTCCGCTCTCACTTCGTGCACGGACACTGCCCATGGTCCGGACGATGTCCCGTACGCAATGCTTCGACACTTGGGTAAGCGAGGCATGGCGTTTCTCTTAGATTTGTTCAACAGGATCTGGGTGGAGGGTCTTCTCCCAGATTCTTGGCTAATCGCTACTGTGCTCACCTTTCTCAAACCGGGAAGAGATAACTCTACTCCGACTGGTTTCCGCCCAATCTCTCTTACCTCTTGCGTGTGCAAGTTGATGGAGAAATTGGTAAATCTTAGATTAGCCTTTATCCTGGACAACGGAGGCCATCTTTCTTCTGCACAGTGCGGCTTCCGCAAGTTCCACTCCACGTCGGATGCTCTGCTCCGACTGGAAAATGCCAGCTGCGAGGCTTTCCTTCGTAGACAGCACTACGCCATTGTGTTTTTTGATCTGGAAAAGGCCTATGATACCGCATGGCGATACAGGGTAACATGGAGACTCTCCACTCGTTGGGGGTGAGAGGACGCCTCCCAATGTTTATATCTGAATTTTTGCGAGATCGTCGATTCCTCCTACGGGTGAGGGGAGCCCTCTCCGGCTGAAAGGAGCAGGAAAAGGGTGTCCCGCAGGAAAGTGTCCTCAGTGTCACACTCTTTGCCCTGAGCATCAACGGCATCACCTCGGTGCTGCCGAAAGATGTTGTCGCTACGCTCCACGTAGACGAACATTCGATCTCTCTTGGCGCGGCCCAGATGCCCACTCTGGAGCCTCGACTCCAACAGCCATTGAACCGTGTCTCTCGCTATGACGAAGCGCACAGGTTTCGGTTTTCTTTACCCAAGACTGAGGTGGTGCACTTCTGCCGCCATCCATGGCTTCACCCCGACCCAGATTGGTTTCTTAATGTGGTTCGCCCGGATGTGGTATGGTCGCACCGTTTCCTTGGTCTTGTATTCGACCGACGCCTTACCTGGGAGGCTCATATTTGCAGCCTTATGGGCTCTTGTACCCGCGCCATGGACATTCTCCGTTCCGTAACGTTCAGCACTTGGGGCGCTGATGGGCTAATGTCCTATTTTTTTTATCACTCCTTTGTTCGTTCGTTGGATTTTTGCATCCGCATCCGGGCGTTTATTGCGGAAGGTGATTCGATCCACCACACCGGCCTTCGCCTTGCGACCGGTGCCTTTCGCCCTCCCCCCATTGAGAGCCTGTTGGTCGATAATGGGGTGATTCCACTCGCTCTACGCCGCGTAGAGTGCATAACTCGCCTGTACGTGAGTGCCCGGCGCCTCCCTCAGTCGCCAACAGCTCTCACTGCATCTGCAGCTGATCTCGATGTTGCCTATGCCGCCGAGAGACGCCAGTCATACCCTAAGCCCTTTGGGTTTAGGGCCAGGAAACTCCTTCGAGAGCTAAGTATAGCTCTCGTGCCGGAAGTACCCATGATTCTGCCCAGGACGCCAACCTGGAGGGTACCACATTTGGCTATTTGTCTCCACGCCTCTGCTAATAAAGCTTGTACAGCTACGGAGTATTACGTTCGACCTTTTTGGAGCACACCTCGTGTCACGCGGGAGCTGTGCCAGTGTATATGGATGGCTCCAAGTCCCAAGAGGGGCTCGACTTCCACGCCGTATTCCCTCTGTTTGGAGTCGGGCTGGCTCTACAAGCCACTGCATCTGTCTTCACGGCCGAGCTGGTGGCAATACACCACTCGGCACGGGAGATTACGCGACGTGCCCGTTCCGGAGACCGAATTGTGATCTATAGTGACTCACAAAGTGCCCTGAGTGCTCTTGAGTGAATGGAATCTCCGCATCTTCTGGTTCGCGATATCCGTGACGCCATGGTTTTGGCGAGCCGGGCAGATATCGAGATTATCTTCTGTTGGGTTCCTGGACATGTAGGAATTGCGGAGAATAAGCCTGTCAATGAGGGCTCCAAAGAGTCCGCGAGGACTCTGCGACCGGTCCAGCGTTTTGCTCTTCCTCACACCGACTACATAGCAGGAATACGGGCAGCTCTTCGGACTGCTTGTAAAGAATATGGGAGACGGTCGAAGGGAACTAAAAGTTGCGTGCCATTGCGCCGCGACTGTTCCCATGGACCTATCCCCTAATGCCACGACGGCTTTAGGTCGCTTTCCGTTGTCTCCGAATCGGACATACTCGTGTGCCGCATCGCTATCTGATGGAGTGCTCGCCAGCACCCTAGCGCGACGACTGCGTCATCCTTCAGACTGTTCGCCACATTCTTGTCGAATGTTCCAGTCTGGGTGATCTTCGATCACGATACCTGTCCCGGTCCTGAGATCGACAGGGTCGCTACCGCCTGTCCCTTGTGCTTGGGACGAGTTCGTGCACATTGACTTGTGGACTTGTTGACTTTTGGGGGGAGTCCGGGCTCTTCCCCTTTCCTTAAGGTTCTTTTTGTCTTTTATTTGTTATTGTTGTTTTGTAGGTTGCACTTTCCTGAACCGGGGTTAGGGGGACCTACCCCCGCTGCCGGAGATTGCTGCCTGATTGTTAAGTTTTGAAAATTTATCTCATTGTTATGTTTTCATATTTTAAATTTTGAAGTAGCCTAGTTTTAGGCTGTCGTGTTTTTCGGCGACTTATGCGCAAGTGGGCAGTTGCCAAATGGGTTCTATAAAATTAAAAAAAAAATGAGTCAAGCATTTTAGGTCGGTAGATGAGGCCGTTTATTTCTTATCCGGCACCCTCACCGCCGCAGGTCTAACTACTATTCCCAGAACCTCTGGCCGTTTGTAACGCCGATCACTCACGTGGTGGTCGGTTGAACGTGTGACGGCCCTCAAACAGAAGCGTTATGCCTACATGCGCTATAAGCGCAGCCCGCTCGGGTTCAATTTGGTTGAATTTTGTCGGGCTAGGGTTAGGTTCAAGTATATTTGGAAGCACGCCCGTCGCTCTAATTAGCGGGCATACTTGTCTTCGCTTAACAGAAAGACCCCTTTAGCAGAGGTGTGGAAGTGACTCAAGAGGATTAGGTGTAAGTTTTGGCAGGACTCCCCTCCCGTTCTCCAGGAGAATGAGACCGCAATCTCGGACCCCGTGTGAGTAGCGTAATCCTTCGCATTCTCTAGCCGGGATGCTGCTTCGCCACATTCACTGCACGTCGTTATCTCGCGGAAGCCCACTATCCGGACTTTACTTCTAAAGGCGGAGAACCCTACAACCTTAGGTTTACTGTGAGTGAGTTGCATTTTGCTCTTGTTTTGTCCCCAGGCACCGCCTATGGTTCTGATGATGTTCCGTACGCCATGCTTCGACACCTGGGTATGCGAGGCATGGTCTTTCTCTTAGAATTGTTTAATAGGACCTGGGTAGAGGGTCTTCTCCAAGATTTCTCGCAAATCGCTACTCTTCTCCCATTTCACAAACCGGAGAGAGATTGCTATTCACCGGCCAGTTTCCGCCCAATCTATCTAAACTCTTGCGTGTGCAATTTTTGTGGAGAAATTTGTAAATGTTAGTTTAGCCTTTCCTCTGGCCAGCGGAGGCCATCTGGCTTTTGCAGAGTGCGGCTTCTGCAAGTTACACCCCACGTGGGATGCTCTGCTCCGACTGGAAAATGACGTCTCCGAGGCCTTCCTTCGTAGATAGCACTATGCCATGGTGTTTTACGATCTGCAGAAGGCTTATGATACCGCATGAGGATACGGTATAATGTAGAATCTGCACACGTTGGGGACGAGGAGACGCCACCCAATGTTTTTATATGAATTTTTGAATGATCGTCGTATCCGCGTACGGGTTGGGGAAACCCTATCTGGCCCAATGGATCAAGAAGAGAATGTCCTGCAGGTAATTGTCTTCAATGTCACACTATCTGCTCTGCCATGTGCATGGACGGCATCAGCTCGGTACTGCCAGAATATGTTCTACCTATGCTCTACGTGAATGACCTTTCGATCTCTTTTAGCGCGGGCCAGGTGCCAACTCTGGAACGTCAACTCCAACAGGCATTGAAGCGCGTCTCTCGCTATGCCGAAGTGCACAGGTTTCCATTTTCCTTGGCCAAGACTAAGTTGGTCCTCTTCTGCCACCATTCACGGCTCCACCATGATCCAAATTTGTTTCTTAATGGGTGCGCCTGGAAGTTGTTGAATTGCACCGTTTCCTTGGTCTTGTATTTCACCGACGCCTTACGTAGGAGGCTTATATTTGCAGCCCTAGGGTCTGTTGTATCCGCGCCATGGATATCTTCCGCCCCGTTACGTTCAGAGCATGGGGCGCTGATACGACTACTGCCTTACTTTTTTATCGATCCTTTGTTTGTTCGAAGCTCATCTACGGATGCGAGTTTTATGCATCCGCAGCCAAACGTGTATTGCGGATGGTGGACTCGATCCACCACACCAGCCTTTCCTTGTCGATCGCTGCCTTCAGCACTTCCTTCATTGAGAGCCTACTTGTCGATGCTGAGCAGATGCCACTCGCTCTACGCTATGTTCAATGCCTTATTCGGCCATACCCGCAAGCCCCGCTCCTCCCTCAGTCGCCAACAGTTCTCACTGCATGTGCAGCTGATTTCGATGGTGGATATCCCGCCGAGAGACCCCAGTCATGCCCTAAGCCCTTTGGGTTTGGGACTAGGAAACTCCTTCGTGTCCCCCCTGGTTCTGCGCTGGACGCCACCCTGGAGGGTACGACATTTGGCTATTTTTCGCCACGCCTCTGCTTCCTAAGCTTGTACAGCGGTGGGAGTTTTTCGTTCCACTTTTTTGGATCACACCTCGTGTCACGCTGGAACCATGCCAGTGTATACGTATAGCTCTAACTTCCAAGAGTGCTCGGCTTCCACGCCGTATCTCATCTGTTTGAAGTCAGCGAGGCTCTGCCAGCCGCTGCGTCTGTCTTCATGGCCGTGCTGGTGGCAATACACCACTCATTACAAAGCTCTCTGAGTGCTCTTGGGGCATTGGAATCTCCGTATCACCCGGATCGCGATATCCATGACTCCATGGTTTTGGCGAGCCGAGCGGATGTTGAGATAATCCTCTGTTGGGTTATTGGACATGTAGGAATTGCGGAGAATGAGCGCGCCGATGAGGCCGCCAAAGAGTCCGCGAGGACTCTGCAACCGGACTAGCGTTTCGCTCTTCCTCACACCGACTAAATGGCAAGAATACGGGTAGCTCTTCGGACTGTTTGGCAAAGAAGATGGGAGACGTTCGGATGAAACTGAAAGTTGCGTGCATTGCGCCGCGACTGTTCCCATGGACCTATTCCCCGACGGCTCCAGATCCCTTTATCTCGTCTCCGAATCGGGCACACTCGTTTCTCGCATCGCCATTTGATGTAGTGCTCGCCAGCGCCCTATTGTGACCACCGCGTCCTCCCCCAGACTGTTTGGCACATTCTTATCGAATGTCTCAGTCTGGGTGATCTTTGCGCACGTTACCTGTCGTTTGTACTCAGGACTTGTTCGTTCACCCCGACTTGTAGACCTTTAGATTTTGTGGAGGAGGCCGGCCTTCTCCTCGGTATTTAATATTCCACTATGGATCGCGGTCTACTTCGGTGGGCAAGGCTGGCCTACCCCGTCGACGGGGTAGGCCAGCCTTGCACGCCGAATTCCCAAATAGGATTCTTCTCCCTCCTCTCTGTCAAGGCTTCTTTTTCTCGTTGTCTTCCATCTTCTTCAACTTACTCTCTCATACCTCTGAAATTAGGGGAGATTCGATTTCTAGTCTACTCACTAGTTGTCCTAATTCTGCTCTCACATACATGAAAATATAGTTAATCTTGTTTTATACTTACTATCTGTTTAATGACCTTAATTAACTGACCCATAGAATACGAATTCTAAACACATCATTTTGCAGTTCTATTTATTTCTTCCACTCAAACCTAAAATTCGTTTCTCCCCTGCCACCCTTTCGCATCATCACAGGCTTTCCACCATCTAGCACGAAAAATACCCTGGACCTTGTCTCTCTATTTCTTCCACTTAATAGTACTATTTCTCTGATAATTTATTACAATAACGCCCTTCACTTTTATTCTTTGTTACACTCCTATGTCTTGATGTCCTTGCGGCCATTCTTTCACTGCTCATTCGTCTTCAGCGTGCCTCCTTTTTCGCCGCTGCAATTCCGAAAGTCAAGCAGTAGGAGGAAGACTAAGATCCCTCTTTCCCTCTCTTACTACTACTTTTTCTCTACTTGTGCCTTCACTACCAAGATAAATTTTTCTTTACACTCTTACTTATGCTGCTCACCCCAACTACGTCCTACTGAAATATGTCCTTTTATTCCACACCAATCGTATCCTCTCTAATAGCAAACGCACTCACGTAGACTGTTTAAAATTCTTACCCATCTTGACAGAACAGTTTACCCCACACATTTTAATCGCTCAGTAATCTCCCTTTTTCGCTCTTCAAAAGACCCCTTCCACTCTCAACTCGCTTCTTATAGATTTCTCTTGCCCCTTTCTCCCGCCTTTATTCTCTTGCCTCCTTGCTCTCTTCAACGCTTTCCTAAATTCTTGGTGGTGATGTAACTGGGCCATTAAATGTGTGTTTTTATGTTCCGTAAGAATTGGTTTCTTGGTTCTCATTATATTTATCTTTATCCCATCGGCATTCTCACGAGTCACCGCTCTCTCAATTTGTAGGCAGCCAGACATAGCGCCAATTGTTGGTTTCAAGTAGCACTTGATATTGACAGAATTAGAAACGAAATGAGGGTGTTGAATTTATGTTCTACCTTCTAGAGGGTGTATGGAAATATAGTATATCTTGGTGCTTCATTATTTCTATAGAAAAAAAGCTATTTAATGAATAAGCGTTTTATAATACTCGAATGGGTAAAGAAATTTTGTAATTCAGGATATGCAAAGTTATCGATTAGCAATAATTCATTACAGCAAAGGGGATACCAATAATTATGATAGGGTTTATGATTAAAATATACTTAATAATTATTTTCACATTAGAAATGAGGAAGAATTTTCGTCTGAAAATAGTTACGCTATTTCGACTAGTAAATTTACTAGATCACATCTATATTTAGCTCTATTTCTTAATTTTGTATTATCCGCAAATTCTTAAGATTTTCCTGACAAATTACTGTCAAGATGGTTAATAAACTTCATTTACAACATTAGCAAATTAACTGCTACCCGTTGACATCCCTAGTGATCAATTGATGGCCCGTTTGAGTTAGAGCCAGTTTTCGATTCTTTTAAGTATATTTGTCTTTATAAAATACACTTTTAAATTGATCAGAAATTTATCAATATTGAACCTCTTCTGTAAATCGAAATAAACTATATCAACAGCTTTATGCTCTAGGATTCGATCTATAATAATAATAAATTAGACGTAATGAACAACGGAATAAAGGAAATTTGCCTAGAATTTCTCTTAGATAACATGATACAGTTTTTTGAAAACGTGTTTCAGATTTGCCAGGTTAATTTTGCTTGGAACTATTCCTTTATTAACAACTTTATTAAAAATGTAAAAAATGGTTTGCTCGTTTGCTTTCTTATTTTTTAAGATCAATTGGATAGACTTTATCGCCAACTGGAGCTTTTGATTTCTTTCATTTTCTATATATATACAACCATTTTATTTTCTGCTATATCAGTATTCAAAAGAATACAGTAATCATCAAAATTAATTATGCCTGTGATTGTAGGTAAATCTTTGGTGTTTGCGATGACAGTCTGATCTTACAGTAGCAGACCCTCATAAACCTAAACATACCCGATACATTGCCTGATAAGTATGCTAATATTAGCGCAATCTATAAAATCCTTAGGTTTGTTTGGAGGTAAAGAGAAGAACTTGCAATGAGTGTAAACACACATGAAAGTAAATGGAGAGATATATTGAAAATAGGTTTTTTGATAGGCTTTTAAACAGAGGAGGAGTTGTAATTTTTCGCTAGTAAAGGAATTATTGCTTGTATTCTAATGACCATACTAGTCAGATGGTGAGACTGGTTTCAACGCTATCTCCCTGGCGTTTAACCTGGCAAGTATCTCCCGAGTGTGCTATGTATTTACTGACAAGAAATTTCCAATAAACAATAAATACGGGTTGTTACGCGCTAATCAAGGGCCAGAGTCCGTTTCGTAAAACTAAGTAACTCACAGAATCCGCTAATTCCCATTGACCCCTTGTACTTTCACATCCCCGTCGTTCCCAGCATCCGTGATACTGTAGGGGTGCGAAGATGTATCAGAGAAAAATTTCTTCCAAAATCGATAAAATAAATCGCCCATTAAATTACCAACTCGAGACGGACTAAGCTGTAGCGTAATAGCTAGAGTGACTTTCGTTTAAATCAAGAGGTACCGCGTTCGAAACTCAAAGTCCACAACCTTTTATGAAGAAATTTCAAGAAGAAAACGGAAGTCAAGGAAAACGCTGAAGGACCAACTCAAGAAGACTCAAGATAAATGGATCGCCTCAAGACAGAAAAGAACGGACGAAAACGACTTCAAGGATTAACTTATCAATAATCAAGAAGGAATAATCAACTCAAGATAATTGGAAGTAAATAAAGATGCATCAAGAAAGAAATCGAAGATCAAGAACTAACCCAGCCAAGAAATAAAGATACATCAAGAATGGAAGGATACGAAGTTCAAGAACCAACCCAGCCAACTAGAATACCCAAGTCAAATGGAAGACAAATGTTTGAAGAGGTCACGTTAGTCAAGAAGAAATAAAATAGATTCAAATACAAAAAGAAAATCAAGATGAAGAATAATTTTGATAAATAAACAGAAAATAAGGAATGCCCTCACCCCCCCATAATACTACTTAAGCTGCGAGTCAGAGTGGTGTCGACATTGTATTATAATCGACCCCTAGACGGGAAAGAATTGCTGTTAACGAACAATCGGATAAGGGAGTCAGGCTATATGTATGGCTATACTGAGCTACCGGACGACCGTTTTGCTCTATCCTCTAGGGACTACATCGAAGAAAGAAATTGGGTAATGATTTTACCACCGAATATTACTCATTTAAGATTACATTTATTTCTTAGTGCGTGGCAAAAGCTTAACGTGCGATAGAGTTCATGAATATCCTCCAATGCCGCGGCGGCTTCAGGTTGCTTTCTGTCGTATCCAAATCGGACACACTCGTGTGACGCATCGCTACTTGATGGAGCACTCGCCTGCGCCCTATTGCTACGACTGCGTCGTCCCCCAGACTGTTTGGCACATTCTTGTCGAATGTCCCAGTCTGGGTGATCTTCGCGCACGATACCTGTCCCTGTACCGGGATGGGTGGGGTCGCTACCGCCTGTCCCTTGTACTCGGAACAGATTCGTGCACATTGCCTTGGGGACTTGTTGACTTTTGGGGGGATGCCGGCCTTCTCCCTTTCATTTAACCAGGTTTAGTTGTTTTTGTTATTGTTTTGTTACTGTTTTTTTATTGTTATTTCTTTTTATTTTTGTTTCCTGTTCCAATTTTTTAAAGTAGCCTAGAACTAGGCTGTTTGTTTACGGCGCCTTATGCCTAAGTCGGCAGTCGCCAGATAGCCCCTTAAATAAAAAAAAAAAATTCTTCCATATTATTAATGCTTGTTTATTCTCTATAATTATTTTTGTTTTTTCGTTATTTTTAATTTACTTATCCAAAATATTTCTTCCTTTTTCCTTGGCTTTGCATTCGCTCAAAGCACAAGAAGGATTCTATAATATTAAGAAAACAAAAACATACCGAGTTAACTTCTTAATTCAACTGCTGCAGGGTTTTTCCATTAACACGATTTCCAAGTTTTCTTTTAAATTATGTTATTTCTCTTTCACTTGCAAGAGGCTGGAAGATGTAGCAGGAGTAAAGCCATGCTACAACTAAGGTATGAAGGAGTGGCAGGTGATCCCGTCTAAATTGCCTTACATATTCCCAAACTAGGCTTAAACTAATCTCAAACAAAATGGGTTTTATTGTTCTAGACAGCTCCGTAGGGGGGGTCGACAATTTACCATCCTGGCTGCCGTGCTGGCAGGAGTCAGCACCCCGTTCGACCCCAGTTTAGCCTCATCTCCTTCATTCAGACAAGCTGTTTTTCGCCCCTATTTCCTTACTTCCCCTAAAACCTCTCCCACAAATTGATCTGGTCAGCCTCTAATTTCACAGGGTAGATGCTGACCTTCTTCTCAGCAAACTGTCAGGGATCGGGGCTGACGGGGAAGGGGACAATGTTCCCTAAACCCTGAGGTCCGGTCTGTTGTGGTGGTTTTTAAAAACCTGCTTTATCCCCACCCATACCTTCCTCACATCCACTTTCCTTCTCCCTTAACTATCTATCTCTGTTTTTACGCCGTGTCTAAGGTGGAGCCGCCATGCCGAGGGACTGCCAGGCCACCAGGAGGGAGGAGTGGTCCTGAATGGCGGTACCTGGCAACATCAGGCCTGTACGCACCGCTTGCAGTGCGGGCTACTGCAAGGGGTGATGAGCCTATACATCCCGTGAAAAATTTAGTCACCATGCTCAATGATCAAGAAATAAAAAGAAATTCCCCTAAATTTGCCCTGTTCCATCGTCGGAGCCTCCCTCAGGTAGCTCCAAAGAAAAAATGGAGGTCCACCCCCTGTGCTTGCGTAGGTGACCCTCCAAATTCCTTTGACTCGAGAGGATACTTACTCCTCTCCTTCGCCTACCGGTGTAGGGGAATCCCCCTCACCTCCTTCTCTGGGGATGCTTTCGGGTACCTCGCTCTTTCCAGCCGCAGTCACCTTTTATTACCATGGGTACTGCCAAGAAAGCCAGCAGGCAACTCATAGCCTACAGCTCCCCATTGAAGCGGCTTGGTAGGGAAAACCCCAATAGGAGGGAGACAAAAGCCAGGCCCCTTTGGTTGCTTCCTTCAAAAGACCTGCTGGCAAGAATATTGAACCTTGCCCGGATAAAGGCCTGTGCCTCCCCATACGTAACTTGTGACAACGCGGCAAACGAGACCTGCGATGTCCAGGGGGCGATGGCCGACTGGAGGTCCCCCCTGAGATAGACATGGTCCTTGAGGCAACCTAGCCTCACACGGTGGGGCATTCCATGAGAGGGAATCCGGGCTCGGCGCCAAGCACCGAACCCGAATCTGCCCCTATGCAAGGTCCTTTTCAAATGGCCTGGGGTTCAAGGAGTACAAGGAGGGAAGGGATCTCCTCTGACCGGTGCCCCTGCGACTGCCAGGACCCTCTCTATCTCGGAGAAGGACCTGGCTGAGGCACGCCCATCTGGCATGGGGGTTCCTGCCGGCAGGGGTGAAGCGTGTTCATTCCCCGCCCTCCTCTCCTAAAAAGAAAAAAAATATGAAAAAGACTAAGAAGCCTCGGGCTCCTCTCTATCCGCGAGGGCTCGGGGAAGGATGGATCTTTAGCCACTTCGGTAAGCGACCAAGCCAAGATCGGCACATCCGGCCCCTCCGCTTCCCCCGGGTGCAGAGCCCCCCACTATGACTAAGAGCAAAAGTGCCAAGGGGCAGAGCCTCGATAACATCGAGGCCCCTCATTCAGGCGTTACCTAGCGTTTTCGAGCCCACTGGCTTCAAATGCTTTCTCGTTATTCGCTCAACTAATGGCAGCATGTTGGCCAAAGGCAACATGATCCATCAGAGGAGAGCATTAGCTACTGTAATTGGTAGACCCCGTAAGGGGCGTGGCGATTTGCCATCCTGGCCGCCACGCTGACGGGATCCAGCGCTCCGTCCATCCCCAGCTTAGCCTCTCTTCCTTCCTTCAGATAGCCCGATTTCTTCCCTACCTCGTCGCTTTTCACACAACCTCTTCCACAACTTTCTCTGGTCAGCCTCTAATTTCACAGGGTAGATGCTGACCTTCTTCTCAAGCCAACCACCCCGGATCGGAGCTGAGGGGGGAGGGGACATTGTTCCCTGACCCCTGAGCTCCGGGTCGGGATGGGGTTTTTTTAACAACCTGCTTCATCCCCACCCATACCTTCCTCACATCCCTTTTCCTCTCCTCTTCGAATTCTATCAATTTTACGCCGTGTCCAAGGTGGAGCCGCCATACCGATGGACTGCCAGGCCACCAGGCGGGAGGGGTGGTCCCAAATGGCGGTGCCTAGCTCTGCCGGGCTTGTAAGCACCTCTCGCAGTGCAGGCAACTGCGAGAGGTAATGAGCTATTGCGTCCCGTAGCACAAATAGGGTCACCATGCCCAATGATAATAAAATAAAAATCTTTCCCTAATTCCCCCATGCTCATCGTGCAGCGCCGCAAAAAAATGAAGGTCCGTCCCTCCTGTGCTTGCAAGGGGACCCTCCATATTTCTCTAACCTGAGAGGAGGCTTACTCCTCTCCTTCGCCTACGGGTGCAGATGACTCCCCCTCACCCCTTTCTCTGGAGGTACTTTCAGGCACCTCCCTTTTCCCAGTGGCAGCCCCCTCTTTTCTTCCCAAGGGGACTGCCAAGAAAGCTAGCAGGCAGCCCTTAGCCAGCTGCTTCCCATCGAAGCGGCTCGGTAGGGCAAACCCTTTAAGGGGCGAGAGGGAAGCCAGGCCCCTTCGGTCGCTTCCCTCAAAAGACCTGCTAGCAAGAATTTTAAACCTTGCCGGGGTCAAGGCCTGTGCCTCCACACACAAGAGTGGCGACACTGCCAAAGGGACCTGCGATGTCCTGGGAGGGGATGGCCAACTCGAGACCCCTCCTCTGATAGACATGGTCCTTGGGGAGACCCAGCCTCAGATGGGAGGGCCTTCCATGGGGGAGAATCCGGGCTCGGCGCCAAGCACCGAACCCGAACCTGCCCCTATGCAAGGTCCCCCTCAAACAGCCGAGGGCTCCGAAGCAGTAAAAAGAGGGGAGGGATCTCCTCCAACAGGTGCCCCTACTACTACCAGGACCTTATCCATTTTGGAGAAGGACCTGGCTGAGGCCGGCCCATCTGGCATGGAAGCTTCTCCCGGTGGAGGTGAGAATCGGGTTCATTCCCCGCCCTCCTCTCCAAGAAAGAAAAAGACTAAAATGACGAAGAAGACTCGGGGCTCCTTTCCATCCGCGGGGGCTGTGGGGAAGGATGAATCTGCTACCACCTTAGTAGGCGACCAAGCTAAGATCGGCACATCCTCCCCCTCTGCCCCTCCCCAGTTGTGGAGCCGATGACTAAGAACAAAAGTGCACAGGGCGGAGCCTCGATGACATCGGGGCCCCTCATTCAGAGTTACCTGGCATTTTCAAGCCTCTGGCTTTAAACTATTCCTCGTTTTTCGCTCCACTGATGGCACCATGTTGTTCAAAGGCAACATGATCCATCCGAGGAGAAAATTAGCTAGTGCAATTGGTGGAGAGCCGAAGGTGCTTCGTTTCTCGGACGGGAGCCTTTTGGCGAATGCGGTGAATCCCGCCGAGGCGGCCGAAGATAAGTGCTCTTCGGACACTTCATGGCACCCCGGTGAGTGTGACACCGCACTCTACCATGAACTTTGTGAAAGAAGTAGTTTATGCGAGGAAACTCGTTGACTACTCCATTGAGGACATCACCCTAGAGCTGGCCGACTATGGGGTGGTCAAGGTCGAACGTGTGATGAGAAAACAGGGAGGGGCCTCGAGACCCACCCCTACACTCTTCGTCATGTTCGACTGTGACAACCTCCCTGAGTCGGTGCGTGCCGGTTGGTACTGCTACTGCGTGAAGGCATTCGTGCGACTGCCGCGGTGGTGCTATTACTGTCACCGCTTCGGCCATACGAATCGTTCATGTAGACGTGCAAAGTCGGGGTCACCCGAAGTCTGTGTAAATTGCTCCAAGGTCGCACACGATAAGTCCAAATCGTGTGTGGCCAAGTGTGTCAATTGCGGAGAGCCGCACCCTGCTTCTTCTTAGCAATGTGGTGCATATCTCCTTGAGAAAGAAATCCTAGCTATTCAGGCCCACGATCGACTCTCAATCCTGCGAGGCTAAGGACTTGGTCCTGGCGCGCCCGGCTCTGCCTGGGACGTCATATGCTTCAATAGTTAGAAAGGCACCCTCTGGTCCTGGCCCATCCAGGACATCGAGCACGGTTGTTCCCGCGCCTATTCGGAGCCCTTCTGCGGGCTCTACCCAACCCGGGCGCTACCCTGGTAAAGCTGGCGGCAAAAAGGGTTCATACCCAGCCCCGAATAAAACCAGGGCTCCCCCCTTTTCCCCCAGCGTGACCGTTTTCCGTAAGGCGAAACGGCCACGCGCCTCCACCGAGTCGTTAGACTCACAGGAGGCAACACCCCGAACAGTCTTGCAGACTGTTGCGGCACATTCTTGTCGAATGCCCCAGTCTGGGTGATCTTTCCGCACGACACCTGCCCCGGTACCAGGATGGGCGGGGTCGCTACCACCTGTCCCTTGTACTCGGGACGAGTGCGTGCACTTTGACTGGTGGACTTGTTGTCTTTTGGGGGGAGGCCGGCCTTCTCCCTTTCATTTAACCAGGTTTAATTTTTGTTTTTATTGTTATTGTTTTTGTTATTGCTTTGTTATTGTTATTGTTATCTCTTTTTATTGTTGTTTTCTGTTCAATTTTCTAAAGTAGCCTAGAACTAGGCTGTTTGTTTACGGCGACTTATGCCTAAGTCAGCATTCGCCAGATAGCCCCTTAGAAAAAAAATAAATAAATGTAATTGGTAGAGAGCCGAAGGTGAACCGTTTTTCGAATGGGAGCCTTCTGGTGAATTTGGCGGTCCCTCCGAGGTGGCCAGGATAAGCGCTTTTCGGACCTATGATGGCACCCCGGTGGGTGTAACGCCTCAATCTACCATTAACTTTGTGAAAGGAGTTACTGTAGTTTATGCGAGGGAACTCGTTGACTACTCCAAAGATTACATCACCTTAGAGCTGTCCGACCATGGAGCGGTTAATGTCGAAAGTGTGATGAGAAAACCGCGTGAAGGCATTTGTGCCACTGCCACGGCGGTTCTATTACTATCACCGTTTCGGCCATACGAATCGCTCATGTAGACGTGCAAAGTCGGGGTCACCCAAAATATATGGAAATTCCTGCAAGGGCGCACACGATAAGTCCAAATCGTGTGTGGCGGAGTGTGTGAATTTTGGAGAGCCGCACTCCACTTCTTCGAAGCAATGTGGTGCATATCTCCTTGAGAATAAAATTTTGGCCGTTCAGGCCCATGATCGACTCTCATTCCGTGAGGAGTCAGAGCACTGGTACGCCCGGGTCTGCCTGGGACCTATTATGCCTCAATGATTAGAAAGTCACCCTCTGCTCCTGGCCCCTCGAGGCCAACGAACACCGTTGATTCCGTGCCCATTCGGAACCCTTCTGTGGGTTCTACTCAACCCGCGCACTCCAATGGTAAACCTGGCAGCACAAAAAGATTCACACACAGCTCCGACTAAAACCATGGCTCCTCCCCTTCTCCCAGCGTGTCGTCAGACTCACAGAAAGCAACACCCCTTAAGTTGGTCACCAGGCCATCTATCGTTGTTGCTAAAGCTGTCACCTGAAATAGGACAGCAGCAAGTGAGCTTCGGCTCCTTCTCCCACGTCTAATGGTGGGCTGAGTGGCTCGAAGACGATGGATCCTCGAAAAGGGGGCTGCCCACCTCCGAAGCAACAACGGCCCCCTAACGTTTCGAGGCCTAGCAAAGAAAAAACTCGCATGGCGACCCCAACCTCCCCAATAACTCCTCGAAGGCGAGAGAGCCTTCAGCGCTTTGTCCGGCCAACAGCGACCGGGGTTCTGCCTCCGGGAAGCGTATGTCCATTCTCGTGAGGGTCTTCTGTTCAAAGAGGGCACCGGGGTTTCCTCCGAGCTGAGCCAGCAGGGCATATTCCTTCATTGGAATTGCCGTGGACTCCAGGCCAACTGGGAGGAGCTGTGGAGGCTCGCCTCGTCCCGTTCCCCTTTAACCATTTTTCTACGGAAGACCATGCTAGGCGCGTGCCCCATACCTACTCTCCAAAGGCATAAGGGTTTTGCGACCTCACCACCAAGAGAAGTGGATCGGGCTGGGGATGCGCGGTTTACACCCGGCATGATGTCTCCATTTTTCTTTTCACTTTAGATACCTCCTCTCAGGCAGTGGGTGTTCAGCTTCACCTGGATAGAAGGTATACTATTATTTCTGCGTACATTCCATCGTCAGCTGACTTACACGCGGGTGACTTCCTCCGCTTCGTGGCACGGTTGCCGAGTTCCTTTCTCCTGCTTGGAGATCTGAACTGCAGACATCCTCTCTTGGGGTATTACTCAGTCAATTCCATGGGACAAGTCCTTGCCGATCTGATCGAAAAGCTTGAGATAGGTGTCTTAATTTTGGATGAATCGATGCATCACTGCCCGAGAACCGCTTCATTTTCTTGCCCTGATCTATATCTGTGCTGTTCGGATGCACAGCCTGAATTTGATTAGGGGGCTGATCGATGACCTCCATTGTAGTGATCAATTTCCGATTCAAATAGCATTTCCAAGGCAACTGCTGCTTGAGAGCCCCCCTCGGTGGTGCTTGGGCGGGCGCGATGGCCTGTATTTTAAGAGATGACTGAATTTTGTATCTCAGTCGAGGAGCTTAGGTCGGTAGATGATTCCGTTGAGTTTTTCTCGGGTTACCTTATCACTGTGGGCCTGACTACTATTCCCCAAAAGTATGGGCGTTTTGCACGCCGACCACTCCCGTGATGGTCAGCCAAGTGTGAGACGGCCCTCAAACAGAAGCGTTATGCCTACATGCACTATAAACGCCGCCCGAACGATTTCACTCTTGGTGTATTTCATCGGGCTAGGGCTAGGTTCCGGTATATTTCGAACCACGCTCACCGCTCATTGGGCGGGCATATGTGTCTTCCCTTAACGGGAAAACCTCTCTAGAAGAGGTGGGGAAGCGAGTCAAAGGGATTCAGGGTAAGTCCTGTCAGGACCCCCCTCCATTCTCCAGGAGAATGGGACTGTCATCAGGACCCAGTGTCCGTGGCGAAATCCTTCACGACCGCTTTCTCCGCATTCTCTAGCCAGGATGCTGCTCCACAAGCGTTCAATACACGTCATAATATCGCGGAAGAGTGCCCACGGGACAAACCTGCAAAGGCGGAGAACCCTACAACGACAGGTTTACTGCGAGTGAGTTGCGTTCCACGCTTACTTCGTCCGCGGACACCGCTCATGGTCCGGACGATGTCCCGTACGCCATGCTTCGACACCTGTGTATGCGAAGCATGGTCTTTCTATCAGATTTGTTCAACAGGATCTGGGTGGACGATCTCCTCCCACATTCCTTGCAAATTGCTACTGTGTTTGCCTTTCGCAAACCGAGGAGAGATCACTCTACACCCGCCGGTTTCCGCGAGTTTACACTCAAAATCTCTAAGCTCTTGCTTGTGCAGGTTGATGGAGAAATTGGAAAATGTTAGATAAGCATTTTGGGAGGAAAACGGAGACCATCTGGCTTCTGCACAGTGCCACTTCCACAAGTTCTACTCCACGTCGAATGCTCTTCTCTGACTAAACAATGCCGTCTGAGAGGCCTTCCTTTGCAGACGGCGCTACGCCACGGTGTATTCGATCTGGAGAAGGCCTATGATACCCCATTGTGATAGGGTATCATGGAGACTCCCAATACGATGGGAGTGAGGGGACGCCTCCTAATGTTTATATCTGAATTTTTGCGAGATCGTCGAGTCCGCGTATGGGTAAAGGAGCCCTCTCCGGCTCAATGGAACAGGAAGAGTGTGTCCCGTGGGAAAGTTTCCTCAGTGTCACACTCTTTGCCCTAAACATCAACGGCTTCATGTCGGTGCTGCCGAAAGATGTTCTCTCTACGTGGACGACCTTTCGATCTCTTTGCCGCGGGCCAGATGCCAACTATAGAACGTCGACTCCAACAGGCATTGAACCGCGTCTCTCGCTCTGCCGAAGCGCACAAGTTTCGGTTTTCTTTGGCCAAGACCAAGATGGTGCACTTCTGCCGCCATCCACGGCTCCACCCCGACCCAGATATGTTTCTTAATGGCGTGCGCCTAGAGGTGGTTCAATCGCACCGTTTCCTTGGTCTTAGATTTGACCTACGCCTCACCTGGGAGGCTCATATTCGCAGCCTTAAGGTCTCTTTTATCATCACCATGGATATTCTCCCCTTCGTGACGTTCAGCGCTTGGAGTGCTGATAGGGCTACTGCCTTACTTTTTTATCGATCCTCTGTTCGTTCGAAGCTCGACTACGGAAGCAAGTTTTATGCATCCGCAGCCGAGCCTTTATTGCGGAAGGTGGACTCGATCCACCACACCGGCCTTCGTCTTGCGACCGGTCCCTTCCTCACTCTCCCCATTTAGAGCCTACTAGTCGATGCTGGGGAGATGCCACTCTCTCTACACCGCGTAGTGTGTATCACTGGCCTTTACGCGCAAGCCTGTCATCTCCCTCAGTCGCCAACAGCTCTCACTGCATGCGCAGCTTATTTTGTCGGTGCCTATGCCTCCAAGAGACGCCAGTTTTAGCCTAAGCCCTTTGGATTTAGGCCCAGGCAACTCTTTCTAGAGCTAAATATAGCGCCCTGCTTGCTCTCGGGGAATTGGAATCTTTGTATCTCCTAGTAGGCGATATCCGTGACGCCACGGTTTTGGTAAGCCAGGCGGATGTCGACATTATCTTTTGCTGGGTTCCCGGACATGTAGGAATTGCAGGGAATGACCGCGCCGATGAGGGATCCAAAGAGTCTGCTAAGATCTGGCCACTTTTCCAGTGTTTCGCTCTTCCTTTCCTCACACCGACTACATGGAATGAATACGGGCACCTCTTTGGACTGCTTGGCAAAGAAGATGGCAGACGGTCCAGGAGAACCTAAAGTTGCGTGCCATTGCGCTGCGACTGTTCCCATGGACCTGTCCCCCAATGCCACGACTGCTTCAGGTCGCTTTCTGTCGTCTCCGAATCGGGCACACTCGTGTGATCCATCGCTATTTGATGGAGTGCTCGCCTGCGCCCTATTGTGACGACTACGTCGTTGTCCAGACTGTTCGGCACATTCCTTTCGAATGTCACAGTTTGGGTGATCTTCGCGCACTTTATCCGTCCCGTTACCGTGATGGGTGTGGTCGATATCGCCTGTTCCTTGTACTCGGGATGAATGCGTGCACATTGACTGGTGGACTTGTACTTTTTTAGGGAGGCCGGCCTTCTCCCTTTTATTTAACCAGTTTTTTTATTTTTTAAGGGTTTTTTGTTGTTGTTTTTTTTCTCTTATACGTCGCACGTTCCTGCGCCGGGGGAACTTTCCCCGACACTGGAGCTTGCTTCCTGATTGTTGCTTTTTCCCTCTTTTCAATTTTATGTGTTGGGTTTCGGTTTTTTGTTTGTTTTTTTTATTTGATTTTAAAGTAACCTAGTACTATGCAAGTTTTTAATATTGTGACTAATGCCCAATTAGCCAGTGGCCAGATGAGCTCTAAAAGAAAAGAAAAGAAAAAAATTGTTCTAGACACGTCTTTTACCATATTTGGCCACTTTCTTTCTTGACACATTCTCAACTATCTTCTTGGCACATTCTCAACTATCTTCTTGCCTTGTGTCTTATTCTTTATGCTAGTCATCAATCGGATTGCATCTTAATCATCCCTTCCTGGGGCCTGAAGTAAACAAGCTCTACCTTTTACCTCATGCTCCGGTTAAAATTCACATCATTGTATTACCTCCTCGGTTTTCGCCATTATACAGCCTACATATTTCTTTTCGATGCTTAAGCTATTTACCAGTAAGACCCGTATTCGACTTATTTTTAGTGCCAGCTGGTCCACCCGGACCAGAACACTTCCTAGATAGGCTTTTACTGTTTATGGGAAAGATGGTTCCTCAAGATAATTGCTGTAAACTCTTGGCTATCTGGTCTGTACCAAGGATGCTTGTTTCCTACCAATCTTCTATAACTGGCTACAGCCAAGAAACTACGTTTGATGGGTCAAATCTGCCCACCCATTTGAATTACAACGATTTCCCGACCCCTCCACTCATATCCGGTTGGAGTACGAGCCAAGTGGTAGTCAATTTTCACCCAATGTGATATATCTGCTTTTATGATATCCCTCTATACTGCCTTTTAAGAAGAATCATTGCAGCTTAAAGATAGCTGGTATGCTCTCGTTTTGATATGCTGTAGTTTAGCAGTTTCCTAGACTGGTTTCTGAGGTCTTTTCTCCTTCTCTAGACCTGAACGGCTGACCCCTTCTCTGTGGTCTCTGTGGATAATAAATGGTGAATCTCAGACGAAGACTCATAGCGGAACTGTCAAATAGGGGAGATTGGTTTACTTAGTTTTGAAGAATGGACTCTTGTCTGTAGAAAAATAGATTACTTGTTTGGTATGCATGTGATCATGTACTCTTATGATACACAAGCGTTGTTTTGGTTAGGATTTTATTGATGACCTCCATGCCAAGCTCCTCTTAGAAATGTATGGAAGAGTGTCAAACTGATTCACTTTATGCTCATCCGACCCTACTCGTGTTCTACAGAAAGCTGAGACAACAATCTCGATCTGAGTCTGTGACTGAGTCCTTTGCAACTTCTTTCTTCATATTCCCTAACCGAAAATCTTTACGATCAGCATTCCAAGTGCATCGCATGGTTGCTGAATGGCACTGACTGGAATTCACAGCCAGAGGCCGAAAACTTTCAGCGTATTAATTTCGCTAAACAAGATGCGTGCTTCTCTCGCTCCTGACCCTGTCTTTCTCCAGAGAATATGCCGTCTGCCTGTTTTGCCAAGTACAGACTATTCGTGCAAAATTTGATGATTTTTTAATAGAAATAAAAACAGCAATATCTCAGCCAAAGATAAATATTTTCTTTTTTAATTCAGGTTATTACTCGATGACATGGGTACTTATATAAACTATATTTCTTGTTTCTTTTCTTCTCTTTTTTACGTAGTCTAGTCGCGCAGACTAGCATAAAGTAACAAGTTTCAGTTGTCAGTCTCTTCCTTCTTTTTGATTACTCAATTTTTTCTCAATCAATCTCCACACAAAAATTACCATTCTGTATGCTTAAACACGCATTCTTTTATTTCTTGACTCTTTCTGATTCCAAATTGTGCTTGATTTCCCTTTCAGACTGGAACAAGACTGACTTTGTCTGCGAATCCGAGTCAGTTTGTATTACTCAAAACCACACAGAGATGATACTTCCACTAGTCATTCGTCACCTGACCCCAGATCTGATCTCGTTCATCGGTCTTGGAGCGATCTCAGCTGCCGTGATGAGTTCGGCTGATTCATCTGTGCTTTCAGCGGCTTCTATGTTTGCCAGGAATATCTGGAAGTGCATTTTTAGGCAAAATGTAAGTATTTACAGATTTTACTCCTATTTATTATTCCTCAATACCTTTCAGACCATTTAAAGTTTTAATTGATGTATTATGAATTGTTTTATCCTATATCAAAACGATGCCTTTCTTTATAACAATAGTTCTGTGGTCTAGGATAAATTGGCGGAGCCGACTCTCAGCAGCCAAATAAAACTAGCCGTCGAAAAATCGCCATCATATTATATTTTATTGTTATAAAATGGTATGAAATAAAACATATATGTTAAAATTGATTCATAAAAGTACTCCTCTGGGGATTTTTTTAAATAAGGCTAATATTTATTTATTCCAGTACAATGGAGTAGCTTGCTTAGTATCATTCTAATGAAAAGGGGAATATATAATAACCAACAAACCCAAGGAAAATGCAGGTAAAACACACTGAAAAATATATTTGCTGGCACGCGCATATGTTTCATGAACCCACCTACATATATCCACGTAACTATGTGTAGGCATATACCTACATACATGACCCATGTACGCAAACACCCGAATAAATTTCGTTAAGATAAACGCCAGTTAGGCAAAGTGGGTACATGGCTGCTTATTTCTTCTGCTAGTAGCTCAAATGCGATAGTTAATATTTCAGAACACTCACGAATTTAAGCGAAACCGAATCACCTCAAAAAAGGTAAAACTTCTACATTACGTCAAAAGCACAACTCCAATATTAATTCAGGGACAGTGATATCAGAGGTCCGCGCTCTGAGGCTTGTAATTCGTTGAAAAGGCCGATGGTGGAGCCTGGTGCTGAATCAAGCGCAACGGTCAAAGGAAAGAACAGTGACAGATATATTTTTACACATCACAACAGTGGAAAAAAAGAAAAATTCAAAATTACAAAGAAGTAGCAAAATGAAATGACCTTGCACTGACTATTATATATATATATATATATATATATATATATATATATATATATATATATTTATTTATTTAACTATAATCTTTTTTTCCTTTACTCTAAAAACATTGCCACTGTCATTATTGAAATGCACTTCACACTGAATATAATATAAATTAGTAGCTAGTTCGTGCAGTACTAGTTAAAATATTAATAATACCTATCGTGTTTACACCTCCCATTTAGTTATCAAACCCCATAACATTGACACATATACTTTCTTAAAATACAATAGGTAAAATGTGTAAACTATTTAAATTAAAAAATGTACAATTATAAAATCTGTTTGTACCATTAAATTATATGACCTATTTGAATTTAAAAAACTAAAATAATAAACTCTATCGACCGCGAGTATGATCCAGTGAGTTGGGCGGGACCAGTTGGGCTAGAGCGAGTTTGATGGGGCCAATTGTCTCATTCCTAGATTTCTAGCCTATCTGGTCAGTTTGAAGCTACCATAGTTAGATCTGGAATAAGAATCTCAACTAGGTTAGATTACTGTCCTCTTCGCTTGAAGAATCTATGGACTGGCTTATAAGCCCCAATATTTTCGGCGCAGGCATACCCTGCTACAACTGAAACCATTTCCCGTCCCTTCAGGGTTTGTGACCTGCAATTGAGAGAGTGATGTAGTGTGGGTTAGCATGATATTTCTTGCATGAGGAGGATCGTGTGACCTTTCAGCCTTAATATCATTCCAAAATCCCTGGCTATATATCTTTCACCTATTTCATATCCTCTATCATCACCACTTTCTACTACTGATCCCTCCTTCGAAACTTTCTTTGTGAGAAGTCTCGTTTGCTTTCACCCTTAAATTGAATTAAATAAAATAAAATGTCAAAGATAGAGGAATAAATTAAAATACACACCTACGTATCTCACGTGTTCAAAGCGTACATCAACAAAAGTATTTACAGTGTGATAAACCTTGTAAGAATACGATTTTTTGAACAAACCTCACGTAAATTAGCAAATTGGATTGAAGATTGGCTTAGCGATCGTAAGCAAAGATTAGTGATTAATGGAGAAAAGTCCAATTGGAAAGTAGTAACTAGTGGAGTTCCCCAGGGATCGGTCTTGGCACCCTTGCTCTTCATTATATATGTGAATGACATAGACGTTGGAATAATTTCTAAAATCTCAAAATTCGCCGACGATTGTAAACTGGGTAAAAGCATAGTCACCGAGCAAGATAGACTAGATTTTCAGAGTGACATTGATCACATAAGTGAATGGTCTAGGAAGTGGAAACTTTTCCTTAACCTGGAGAAATGTAAAGTAATGCACATTGGTCACAAAAATCCTAAGGCAGATTACAAACTCGAGAGCGAAACAATAACAGAATCAGAAATCGAAAAACATCTCGGTATCTATGTCACAAACGATCTCAAGTTCACTCGACAGTGCGTCAATGTTGAAAAGAAAGCGCGGAAGATACTAGGTTATATAAAGAGACAATCACTTAAAAAAGCGATACAACTGTAATCAACCTGTATAACGCCCTAGTGAGACCCCATTTGGAATACTGTGCGCAGGCTTGGTCACCCTCCTTCAGAAAAGACATTGAAAGATTAGAAAGAGTTCAGGCCACAGCTACTAAAATGATACCTTTGTTGATAAATTATAGTTATGAAACACGAATAGACAAGCTAAACCTTTACAAGTTGGAAACTAGACGTGTACGAGGCCAGTTGATTCAAGTATATAAAATACTAAATAGAATTGATAATGTGGATTACTCAATCTGGTTCGAGTTCAACAGAAATGTAACAAGGAATAACAGTATGAAGCTAATCCCTCCAAAATACAAATTGAATGTATGCGGTAATTTCTTTTCGTATAAAATAGTAAATATTTGGAATCAGTTAACGGAAGAGGTCGTTTCGAGCCCGAGTGTCGAGGCGTTTAAAAGGAGGTTAGATAAAATCATAAATACGCTTACATACTAAAAACATAAGATTACACTGAAAATAATTAGATTAAGAATATTAAAAGAAAAATAATAATGTAGAAATGCATTTCTGCTTTCCTGTCGAAATTCCTGTTTGTGTACTTTTTTTCTAGCACAGCGGGTATCTTTTCATCTTTCATTGCCCGAAAGATCGGGCGGGAGAGGTGGGAGGGGAGAGCCTTGAACTTTACTATACTATTTCTATGACGAGTAGATTGAATATCAATATTAAATGAGTACCTCCTCGGTATGGACTAACTTAGTCTTCTGAGGTACTATCTTTCCTTGTAACTCCTTGTAACTCCTTGTAAATATAATTATTCATAAACCCTTACATTTGCCTTAGACAAAGAATACAATATCATTTTTAATGACACTCAAGAAATATTGCTCTCCATATCCTTTGCTATAGTAATAGGATCCCTCTACTCTCCTTTGCCTCGAAATTCGCTACGTTTCACTCCAGGAGAGTCCCAAGTTATTATATTTATATTTTTGTCCTGTTTCAAGTAGAATTGTTCTCATAAATTTCTTTTGGAGGCATTATTTTTGCTCACCGCTTGGATTACCTTCTCGCTGAATCACTTACGCTTGGTAAAGCAATCCCCGAAAGCATCTCTTCCTTTCCTTCGAAGATAATTTTCGCCGCCGAGGTTGGAAGTTTAAATACGAAGAACTACATTTCTAAATGCAGAAGAGCACGTAACTAAAAACTGCACGAATAAGGACAAACAAATATTCTCGGAATGCGGAGGCATTAATCACAGAGAATGCACGGAAACCACAAAAATGTGCGTGAACTGCCAGGGTTCACACAGGACTATGACAGTAAACTGTCCAAAATGAAAGAAATAAACAACAAAGAGCAGGAACAAAAGAAAGAAAAAGACTAACTAAACCAAATCTACGCCCGCGTAGCAAAAGCTACGGTGAAAGAGATAAAGGAGCCCAAGAACCAAAGACCAACATCAATGTGAACGAGGGAACTGACCTATTTATCCTAGTCTGTATTATGTACGCCAACGTCCAATATATTGTACAACCAGGGACTTTCTCGGAAACGCTCAATCTTATTCTTGAGAAAAACGGAGTTAGAAAGACGTGGTTCCCCCCCATCCTCCCTCGGCACTAGTATACGGAGTAACGGCAGGTAAAACCCTTCAGGTAAAGGATATGCTGAACATAGGAGCAAAGATGGAAGAAAACGAGGAAACAATCGAAACCGACGAACCCACTGAAGAGGAAAAAGAAACGGAAACTTCAGAGAATGAACAAAAAGAGAAAAAGAAGAGCTATAAGGAAACAACAAAACACCCAATTAAAAAGTACCAAACCAAATGGAGAGAGAGGAAGGATGTCGTTATGAATCAAGAGATTTTAAACGTAAGATCTTCGTAAACGAGGCCTATTCCCTACCCAAAGCTACTAAATTGAAGGATATAAATATAGGTATCGAAAAAGGTGCCTGCAAATGCAATTACATGACAGACCATGATGAAAGGATTATCCCAAAACTACTGGACCAAAACAAAATAAGGATCTTCCCCAACGACGTCAAAATTATCAAGAAGGATATCTTCGAGACAATTACAAACGGCAAGGGAGAAATCCCCAAAGCAAAGAAATAATTGCAAACAAGATAACTTGGACAAAATGGAAAACGAGATAACCAAACTAAAAATACTACACCTGAATACCGACGGATGGAGAACTAAAGCAGTACAATACAGAAGTATACTCGTATATCCACAACAAGCAAAAACTTTCACAAAGGCATGAATGCCTGAAAACAAAGAACAAGGACATAACTGCATAAATTAAAGGAATTTAGAACAACCTAACGTAAATATGGAAGGAAAGCATAAAATGAACCGTAATAATACCGAATTTGAAATCGCCTTAGAAGTACGTTACCGAAAGGTACACCAAGCAACAAAATTAAGATTTTGAAATAACTAATAAGGAAGACAAAGAACAAAACCTTAGAAGCAACCAATAAAAAACACAATCCTAAAAACAATTAGAAGAGCATAAAAAAAGAAACATCAGCGGAAAGAGGTCAGCCAGTATCTTGACAATTTAATTTTCTATACTCTCACACACACTAACACTGCCCCCCCTTAATAATAATAATAAAAAAAAACTCATGTTATATTCTAACTATCTCCCCCTTCTTCTCTCACCTATTTTTTTGATGAATGCGGTTTGCGAATCCACTCATAAAGTTAATCATTATTCTTTCCGACTACAATCGTGTCCAATCTTCTTTATTTAACATCGTATTATTATATTTTTACCCTATGAGTCATCATATTTTTCGGCATATAAAAGTACAGTTAGTCATCGTCAATTTCTATTGAAGGGACTCCCCGTTCCTTGCACTCACACACCATATCTGTATCCCTGTATTTCTTCTGTTTTTCAGGCCAGTGAAACAGAGATCATCTGGGTGATGAGAGTCGGTATATTTGTCGTGGGGTTCTTGGCCACGGTTCTTGCGCTCACTATTTCATCCATCTACGGTTTATGGTAAGTTACATTGATAGCGAGAGCAACATGGGGTTTTTATTAGCGGGGAAATTCAGAGGCAAAAGATAATCGCACTAGATTCGGGTAGATTAATGTTATTATTATACTAATGTATGCTGTCAGAGGTTAGCAACCATAGGATCGCTCGCATGGGGTTAATCCTTGTTATTTTATTCCTGCTTTACTCGTATAAATTTAATTATAGCGATGAATGCGCTTCACTGAATAATTCAGTTACTCCAGCTACACTTGGAAAATTTCGAAGTCCTATTCTACAAAGCTTCAACTACAAGATTTACATAGGTGAAGATATCCTTTACGCGTCAAGACCGCTGACTTTATTGCTACACGATTGTAGTGTCGCAGGCGTAAACGCGCGCGCGTGCACGCAAGAGCACCCGTCCGGACGACGACGTTTCTCGCCTTGGATTTTCCTCTCCGTATCTCAGCATCACACCTCGTTCCTAATAACTTCTCTGCTAGTCGAGGCCTGTAGAGACCACCGGTTTCTGTCGTATCCGAACCCCGAAAGGAAGCCCTCCAGGGGGTGTGAATAAGGGGGCTCCATTATGGGGTGAAGTGGACAGGACCGGCAGGTGGGCCTTGCTTAGACACTTTAGGTTTGGTAGGGAAGAGCAAGGCGGAACGAGTTTGTAGTTTAGGAAAACTACTTAAATAGATTCGTAGGCCCCGTGGAAAAGGCACCCCAATCAGCAGGCCGCCATGGACGACCCCAGGGTTGAGAAAGGAATTTCGCACTGTGTCATAAAGCGCGACCCCAAGCCGACGAGGGAGACTGTCTTCCAGACTATCTTTGCTAACATCGGAGTCGCACTATGAAGATTGGTGGACCAGTCCTACGGATACTTGGCTATATGTGACAACAACCTCGACGTCGACAAGCTACTAGCTGTAAGCCCCCGCACAAAACTGGAAGAAATTGGTTTGTCACCTAAGGTCCCACCGCACGTATCTGCCCAGAGGTCGATCATCTGCCGTTGCCTTGATCCCTGGGTCGGGACACACAGTGCAAAAGTGATAAAGGCCAAAATAGAAGAAAAACAAAACTGGGCCAAGATCGATAAGATATATAAATTTAAAAACTGTGAGGGCGGTGAATACTCCCACCTCTTCAAAGTGACCTTCCAAAGAACGGAGATGGCTGCCAAAACTTCCGAAGCAGGAATAATTATGTTCTGCACCAGGATCTCATCATCGTGCATTGAGAGAGACCTTTGTTACGGTGCAGGTCTGCTTCATGTGCTACGCTTTAGAGCAACACACGACTAAAGAATGTACATTCCAAAAGTCAAAGATATAATTGAGGGAGTACTAAAAGGAAGGTTCAAATTAGATTACGACAGTGAAGACACAGAGGAGGAAATGCTATCGGCTCTCGGAGGAGGTAATATTGAAGTCTGCCCCGAGCCATGCTTCAACTTGTCTCACCATCAGTTCAAAAGAAAAGGTCAGGGAGAGTGAGGAAGCCAGCTCGCGAAGAGCAAGCAAAGATCCAAAACACCCAGGACGAATAATATTGCTCACAGTACTATGTTCATTAGCAGAATTAAAATCTTTTCGCTAAACGTAAATGTCTGGGAAAATAAAAAATTCGCATACAACAACATTATACGCGAAGTAGACCCTGACATAGTTCTTATCTCGGAACATGGCTTCAGTACAGATGCGAACCGCCTGAGAATTTATAACTATAATGTTATTACGGCCAACCATTCCAATGAAAGATATGATGGTGTTGCAATAGCTGTACGAAATGGCATCAAGTACAGAGAAATAGCAGATCTAGAAGAATCATATCTGGCCATTAAGATCAAACAACCATTCGAGCCTTTGTCATATATGTGGGCTACCAACCCCCAAGACGGCCATATCTCCCCATCCCCAACTTCATCAGACTTTTCAGAAGAAACATCTCGACCATCCTGATTGGAGACCTCAACGCCAGATGAAGAGAAGCGGGTTACACAATTGGATTCAACAGATCTGGAACCTCCCTGAGCCTGCTTATTGACCAAGATCTAGTGCTTAGAGTCGGTCTGAAATTTCCGACGTACTTGACAGGAAGATCCTCAACGATCCCTGATATCGTCCTTGTAAACTCTAACTTTGCCCTGAACCAAGCGACAGTTCCCTGCCCATACACTTCATCGAACCATGTAAGTATGGTCACTACTGTCTCAACCTCCCCTATACAGGTGGAGATTCCATCCCGGAAGTGCATGCCCAAAGCAAATTGGGAAGAATATAGAAGAATATCAAAGGACTACCGACTGAACTAACTTGACGGGTCGTCACTAGAAGAACTCGACAGTCATCTAGATTATATTATGACGAGGCTAAAGGAGGCAGAGAGGGTAGCGATCCCTAGAGTCGAATACAAGACTCTCCCAGCGCCATTATGGGATAAAAATATAATAGAAAGGGAGAGCAGGCTGGACGAACTGGTCATGGAGATAAGTCGGCTTGGGTATACGGCAGACCGCTACCTGGAGCTCCGGAACCTCCGTCTAGAACTGAAACTCCTCATAGCGGAAAAGTCAAAAACGACCTGGGATGGAATGATAGAAGGGATAGACGCAGAAGGTGATCCTAGGAAGTTTTGGAGCCAAATTAAGAAGCTGAGCTGCACACTCCCTGCTAAAACTAACATCAAGATCATAGTGGACGGGAGAAAAATCTCAGAAGACCAAGAAATCGAGCACCATTTCAGGGATCATTGGGAGAAAAAGTTTAAGATCACAGATGGAGAACCAGGACTTCGATATGGAGTACGAGGAGGAGATCTTGGCGGAACTGGAGGCTCGAGAGCCAGCCTTGACTCCCTTTCATTTCGTCGATACGAACAGACAAATAGAGGAGGAGGGTAGACCATTCACCCAAGACGAGTTTGAGGCTGCTCTCAAACGTTTCAAACAAAAAGGCCCAGGCATCTCGGGCATTACTAAGGCTCACTTGACCAATGCTCCCAAAAACATTAACATGGCGATTTTAAGCCTGTTCAACGCCTGGAGTTCATAGAGAAGCTCTTTGAGAAACTGGTAAATGATAGGCTGAGGGACTTTCTTGAAGAAAATGAATGTTAAAACGAGCAACAACACGGATTCCGGAGACACCTGGGAACTGAAACAGCCCTTGCCCTGTTGACAGAGAACATCGCCGTTTCGAAGGCTGAAAACAAAAGGGTAGATTTAGTACTCAGATGTCTCACCTGCCTTTGAGAAGGTATGGATCCCCTGACTAAAAATAAACTCTGCGACCTACGCATGGGCACAAACATCCCTAGACTTCTTTGTGACTACATGAGGACTGAGAGGCGACCATAAAAATTAACAACATTGAAAGACAGCCATTCCCCATGGGGATCAGGGTACCCCAAGGAGGTTGTCTAAGTCCAAACCTGTATTCGATCTACACAAGCGATCTTCCCTTTCCCACCCAGGATCACGCAAACTACATGCAGCTGGCCGACGATATCTCACAATTGCTCCCCAGCGATTATCTCAATCCTATCAACATCGCGAATAGAACGGGAGGCAAATAAACAACCTCAATGCCTACGAGGCTCGTAATAAGATCCGTACTAATGTGGAAAAATTTAAAGTCCTTCCCATCGGACGTAAAAAAACGACGGACATTCTGGTGCGAGATGAATTTTATCCATACACTTGCGAATCCCGAGTCCTAGGATTAAAAATAACATCATCAGGATATGGCTCACATATAAATTTAAAAGTCGCACAAGCCAAGCAACGATTACGCCAACTGTACAGATTTAAGGAACTCTCCCCTCATAACAAAAGGAAATTGTACCTGTCCTGGTGAGGCCAATCCTGCTATATCCCGCCATACTGATGCACCTAGAAAGTAAGACCCAGTTGAGGAAAGTGCAGGCGGTACAAAACCAGGGTCTCCGTTTCATCTTTAATGCATCCAAATTGGACCGAATACCCTTAACCAGACTACATTCCCTCGCAAAAGTAGAACCTCTGAACGTAATTCTACATAATAAGGTGAAATCAATTTGGAGGAAAATCCAAGAGAAAACAAACCAAGAAATAAGACAACCCAATATAGACAACCGACTAAGAAACTACAAACGAGGATTCATAAGCAGCCGCCTGGGTACGCAGGAGGATGTGATACCTTTATTTAGATAAAGAATCCTGGAAAAACTAAAAATATTCACAAATAGGACAATGAAAATCATTGTTCATACATGTTTAAAAAAAAAGCTCCGTACTGGACATATGACCAAAAAATATAAAATAACATTAAATCAACAAATTATAAATAAAATTAATAAAAAGATCCAAAGTGGACAAAGTAAAAATAAAATGACATGTAAACGTACTCGAATCACGAGTAAACTATAAATCTCCAGTACCAATTGGAACAAATACAAAGGCTTGAATGCTTAACTTATCACGTCAAAAACGCTAAGAATAAGGCTACGACGAGAAGACTATGCCAGATAAGCTGGCACACATCATCTTTTACTATAACACCTTTTCCCACTATAACCTCTCCTACTATCTCACACCCATTTTTCCCATCTTTTATTATTCCTGAAATCCTTGAAAATATGGCGATCCTTAAAACCTTTTGGGCCTAGTAATTAAATTTCATGGGATCATTCATTTATACTTGTTTGTTCTTTCTCCTAGTCAGTAATCGATAACACAGGCCTGCGTTTGAAAAGATTTTTATGTTCACAAGGATTTCTTTGTGGTTTCTTAATGAATCCAACCTCCTGAGCTCAAAAATGAATGTATATTTGTTCAATCAGGTCAGATTTTCTCAGTACAGCACACACCATTTTCATTGAGATTACCTCATTTTTTTTGAATTTAAAAAAAAAAAACCTTTCTCTATCTAATAATGCATTATTACTGTTATATCATATAAACAGGAACACACGTATGTAAACTATAATTCTTTTAATAAACGAAAAATAAAAGAATGCAACATAATAAAGAAAATAATTATAATTTCGAAGAACAGACGCCCTTGACGATTTTCGTTTGCGCCTGTCATCTGGTGCATCACGCTTCAAACACCAACAGTAGTCAGCAAGCATGTTTCCGTTCCATTTACACTGGTACCTGGATTCCATTGTTTTTATGTCCTGGTGGAATCTTTGCCCCTCTTCTTTACTGTGATCCCCGCAGTTGTCGGGAAAATAATCCAGATGGAACTGTAAAAAGTGTATCTTTATAGACATTCGAGCTCCCAAATGTTTGAGACTTGTTAAAAGCTGCTTGACCAGGGCAACATATTCTTCTAGGCTTCTTTTATTGCCTAGAAAATTGTTAACTAGAGCTTTGAAAGCTTTCCAGGCATCTTTTTCTATGTCCTTCATTAATGCATCAAATTGCTGATCAAGTTCCTGATTTGAAGTCCATCAAAAATTCCCCCATGGAGCTTAGCGTCACTGATTTGTGGAAATTTTTGAAGAAGAAATTTAAAAGCTTGGCCTACTTTATTAAGGGTTTTGACATAATTTTTTATTATGCCAAGCTTTATATGCAGTGGAGGGAGAAGTATTTTTTGAGGAAGCACTAGAGGGTTCAGCTATCACATTGTTTGATCTAATTCTAAATGCTTCTCATGGAGGCCAAACCTTCTTCTCATAGTGCATACTATCTGCACGACTGTCCCATAAACATAGGAAACAGTGATGCTTCGTGTAGCCTGTTTGCGTCCCAAGCGTAAGAGACACTACCTGAAAAAAATTTAGCACCGTATTTAAATTCAGTGTAATATTTCTAAAAACAAATTCAAAGTAATATTTCTTAAAACAATAAGAATATGAATATGTACTGAAAAATCCTGTATGCCGATGCGTTAAATCATCGTATTGGAACTAATTGGATATATGTACATCTTATTTTGAGTTTATTGAGTTGTGTTGTATACCTTCTCAATTAGGATAAGTTTCCCATTAACCCAATAGGATGCATTAACCTATAGGAACACACTTCAACAAAAAATATAACTCAAAAATGACTCATGATTTCCAGATTTGCATTCTTGTAAAATGTAAGTTGACCAAAAGGTGTATACAAGTATTAACAATTAAAAATGAAAATGTCAATATCAAAAAGCTTAGAAATGCCAAGTGTAAAATGATCATACCTTTTAGTCACCACATATCCTCCACTTATAGCTAGAGTAATTTATTGCATCCAGCATTTTTTTCATATTTTCATAACTTTCAGTAAGTTGGATTGAATGGCCTATAGGAACGGAAGCTATCTTGTTACCAATATTCAGTAACACAGCTTTTAAACTTCTACTGGAGAAATCTATGAACAGTCTCCATTCTAATGGGTTGTAGGGAATTCCAAGGGCCTCAACAACAAGTCCTTTAATATTGGCGCAGTATACTAAAGAGCTGAAAGAATGCTGTAAAAAATAGCTTCGAAACTCTTTTTCTCTATTTCTGTACCCCCCTAAATGTTGTTTCTTAAGCGAGAAGATTACTTTCACGAAGTCGAGAGCCAAGAAGTTGTGTATTCGCCTTTAAAACCCCCAGATCCCTGGTCAGGTCATTTAACTGAACTTGAGTGAATGGTCTTGCCACCATATTATGTGTGGAACCTGATAAGACTCAGATGTGTCATAATCTTGGTCAACTTCCATATTAATCTCTTCATGTACCTCTATATGTTCAGGGGGAGAAGGTATAGGAATTCCTGGGCCATGGGGCAGGGGTTTGATGGCAGAAGGAACATCCGGATATGCCACACTATGTTTATTTTTCTTATTTATACCTGTGGAAAATATAATTGCATATTACATAAAGGAATTGATTTGGAGTTGCAGATAGTACATAAATGTTTAGTAAAAGATATGTTCATGCTGAAGTGAACTGTTAGTTTTTAATTTTATGCTAAGTCTTTGCATAATAATGACATTTTCAGGAGCCAGTATAATACAGAAAGCTTAAATACTTGATACAATGCTCACCCTTAAGATTTGTCAAGCAAAAATAGCAGTCCGTAGCGTGGTCCTTGCCATCTCTCCACACCATGGGAACACCAAAAGAGAGGGACTTTTGTTCGCCCTGACTCCACGGCGTCTTAAACTTATGTATGTAGCATCCCTTGCAGCAGATATGTGGTGCAAAACTTTTATCTTGATCTCTTAGCCTTACTCCAAAATATGCATGATACAAAGTTTTAATTACAGGAGGGATTGTACTTTGCTGCTCGGGAAAAGTCACTTTGTCGCAAACATAGCAAAATCTGTCGGAGCTATTCTTACATTTTCTGTTCATTTTTAACTCATCCACTATTATTATTATTCTTATTATTATAATGCTAAGCAATTTTTAACCTGCAAAATATAAACCTATTTGCATAATTACTTAAAATGTACACAAAATTTACTGCGAATAGAGCAGTGCAAAAACTATTGAAATTTGATGTAATATAGGAGATGTATAAACTATAAAATTATCACCCCCTGTATCGCAAAAACTGGAGGTGATAGAGAAAAACGGATGACAGATTCGGATTTAGGAGGTCAATTTTATTAAGAAACACTATAGAAAACCTAATGTACATTTTTGACGCAGACCAGTGTAATTGATCGGCATCTTTTCTAGCATGAGTAATATCAAATGGGGTGCCATTGAGTTTAAAAGGTTACTTGCGAATAGTTTTGAAAGGGGTAAATATCTCGTTTCTTTAATATTCAGTACTATTTTTCTGTGCCAGTGATGTCATATTGGTAAAAACATTCGTCTTATTTAATTTAATTGAATTTTTTTGGCATATATTTAGAATTTTAGAACTATCATCATTTTACTTATCTGCTGCAATTTCTTCTGATAGGGCTACTGCCCTACTATTTTTATCCATCCTTTGTTCGTTCGAAGCTCGACTATGGATGCGAGTTTTATGCACCCGCAGCCGAGCGTTTATTGCGGAAGGTGAATTCGATCCACCACACCGGCCTTCGCCTTGCGACCGGTGCCTTCCGCACTTTCCCCATTGAGAGCCTGTTGATCGATGCTGAAGAGATGCCACTCGCTCTGCGCCGCGCGCAGTGCATCACTCGCCTGTATGCGCGAGCGCGGCGCCTCCCTCAGTAGCCAACAGCTTTCACTGCATCCGCAGCTCATCTCGATGGTCCCTATGCCGCCGAGAGACGCCAGTCATACCATAATTCCTTTTGGTTTAGGGCCAGGAAACCCCTTGGAGAGCTATATATAGCTCTCGGGCCGGTGGCGCTCCTGGTTCTGCCCAAGACACCACCCTGGAGGGTACCACATTTGGCTATTTGTCGCCACGCCTCTGCTCCCAAAGCTTGTACGGCGCCTGGAGTATTGCTTTCGTCCTTTTTGGAGCAAACCTCGTGTCACGCTGGAACCGTACCAGTGTATACGGATGGCTTCAAGTCCTAAGAGTGGGTCGGCTTTCAGGCCGTTTCCCTCTGTTTGAAGTCAGCGGGGCTCTTCCAGCCGCTGCGTCTGTCTTCACAGCTGAGCTGGTGGCAATACACCACTCGGTACGGGAGATTACGCGACGTGCCCGGTTCGGAGACCGGATTGTGATCTATAGCGACTCACAAAGCGCCCTGAGTGCTCTCGGGGTATTAGAATCTCCGCATCCCCTGGTTCGCGATATCTGTGACGCCACGGTTTTGGTGAGGCAGGCGGATTTCGAGCTTATCTTCTGCTGGGTTCCTGGACATGTAGGAATTGCAGGGAATGAGCGCTCCGATGAGGGCGCCGAAGAGTCTGCGAGGACTCTGTGACCGGACCAGCGTTTCGCTCTTCCTCCCCCCGACTACATGGCAGGAATATGGGCAGCTCTTCGGACTGCTTGGCAAAGAAGCTAGGAGACGGTCAAGGGGGAACTTAAAGTTGGGTGCCATTGCGCCGCGACGGTTCCCATGGACCTCTTCCCCCAATGCCGTGACGGATTCCGGTCGCTTTCTGTCGTCTACGAATCGTGCACACTCGTGTGACGCATCGTCATTTGATGGAGCGCTTGCCAGTGCCTTATCGTGAGAACTGCGTCGTCCCCTAGCTGTTCCGCAAATTCTTGTCAAATGTCCCAGTCTGGGTGATCTTGGCGCACGTTACTTGTGCGGGTACCGGGATGGGCGGGGTCGCTGCCGCCTGTCCATTGTACTCGGGACGGATTCGTCCACGCTTACCTGTGGCCCTTTAGACTTTTTGTAAGTGGATGGCCTTCTCGCCGTTATTTAATATTCTAATATGGATTGCGATCTTCGTCGGCCGAGGAGGGCGGGCCTTCCTTTCGACGGAGCTCGTTCTATATTTTTTCAATTTGTTTCGTTTTCTTTTGGTTTTTCTTTGTATTTTTGTTTTCTTTTGTTGTTTTTTTTGCTTTTTAATTTGGCTTTTAATATAGCCCTGATTTAGGTTAGCTTGAGTACGGTGACTTATGCCCTAGAATGCAGACGCTAGATGAGATAAAAACAAAAATGTAGGACGTGGCCGTTCCAGCGAAGACAATCGTGGCTGATTGAATTTAATGGTATTCATTTTTATTATGTGAGACTTCTTTTGTATTATTATTAAATGCCTATTTGCTGAAGATGCTCTCATGTTGAGTACCGAAACATCATAAAAACAGAATAATGCGAACAATTGTTAAGGTCATCATATTCAGAGAGAGATGGTTGCCCAGAAAGTCCTGACTCAGTTACGAATCGGAAAGAAAACAACAAAGTTTTATGGAACAACCCCATATTAGGTTAGGGTATCCTTACTCATTGCCTACATTAAGTTACGTTAGCCTTACTCATTCGATTACCAGCATCCGTACTCTGCTGTTTGTTGCTCCTGATCAGTTTTTCTCTTTATGTAAGCCCCAATTTGCTGAAATGAGTTTGGAAGAAAGTAGAATTAGAGTTTTGCTTGACTACTGTTATAAGCGATTACTTTCTACAGCAGTTGTTGTGAAAGAAATTTGCGATACTGAAGAACAAAGCACAGTCATTCAGGTAAAGGCCACCTTCAATCACTGACTGCAAGGCTTTAGTGGCAGCATTGAAATTTGAAATTTCTGCAAGGAGCCGTGATCTTGAAGTTTTTACTGTTCATATTATCAGACCCTGCTGAACCAATTGCATCCAATAAATTTTGTTGACAAGAAGCCTAGATTAGATCCATATAACCTGAACGAAGCCCAAGTTGCCCGTAGATTAGAGATTTGAAGCCAATTTCTCAATAGGCCAATGGACGACCGATTATGGAGGAGAATTTTCATATCAGATGAGAAGTGGGTGTACGGGGTTAATCATAATGAGTTCCGCGAGGTGATCAACTGGTATCCGTTCCAAAACGGAATCGGTTAAACAAGAAGGTCATGATCTCTCTCTGGTGGAATTTTCAAGGTGTACTGCATTTCGAGCTTTTTTCACATGATTGGAGCCTCATTGCTAAACTTTTTTGCCAGAAGCTATACAGCGGGTACGACAAACAAAAGAAAGAGTATCCTACTTTATCAATCGAGGTGAGGCGTTGTTTCAGCAAGAAAATGTGAGGTCACACACTGCCAGGTTGACTTTCAGAACTTAAAACAGATGGGCAGTGATGAGATTCTTCCACATCCACCATTCAGTCCCGAAGCTGCGAGATGACTATGGCTTATTCCAGTCAATGGCACAGTTCCTCCGCGACCAGCAATTAAACACTTTTAACGAAGGGAACGAAGCTTGTCTACAGTTTTTTTATTCAAAGCAAGCTGACCGGTATCTTGGACTGATTCGAATGCTGACTGATTGCTGTAATAAGATCGTAGAGAAATATGGACTTTATTTTTATAACAATTTGTTGTTTTCTTTCCGCTTCCTAATGAGTTAGAACTTTCTGTACAATCACATATTTTATTGAAGCCGACAGCTAACTGATTGTCAATGGTTTTCTTTTCGAGTGTCTCGATTTGTCTTGTATTCCGTCTTCGAAACTTGGACGCTCTACCGCAAGGACATCAAACGCCTCGAGCGGTTCCAGCAGTACAAGCTGAGACAGATCCTACAAATGCGATGGGAAAATTTCTTCAGCAACAGTGAGGTTCTGAACCAAGCCTGGCTACCTAGCGCCGAAGCAATCATCATCCACCATCGTCTTCGATGGGAAGGTCACGTCCTACGAATGGACCCCTCTCCACTCCCCAAGATCATGCTCTACGAGGAACTTGCCACCCGAAAAAGACCCCGAGGAGGACCAAAGCGACGCTATAAACAACAAATTAAGCGCACCCTGGCCCAAATTAACATTAAATGTTTATCGTGGGAGCAAACTGCCAAGAATAGAGGAGCCTGGAGGACAGCTGTCCGCGACGGCACTGCGGCCTTTGAGGAGAACAGAAGACAGCATGAGAAAGACAAACGTAGAAAGAGGAAGGAGAGAGTTGAACAACCTTGTCCTGTCTTCCCATGTGACTTCTGCCCGCAGCTTTTCCACAACAGACTGGTGTGACTCCTAAGTCATATCCGACACAAACATCACCCCAGATGATGAGATAACTGAGGACGAAACCGATGCTCGGACACGAGATGGATCCGACGACGATATATATGAGTTTCGGGCTAAATTTGAAATTTATAATGCTGTCTTTTTTCAGAAACAGGTTGATGCATCGGTGAGTGGACATTCAACTGCGTTTCAATCATACAGAGTAAAGACCTCGAGTATTTGTTGAGAAACGGTTTGCTGGCATGGAGAACTAAAAGCCATATGAATATTAGAAACCAGTTACCTGTATCATGATGTTTCGTGTCCATTGTAAAAATGCTGCCCTTAAGACTGCAGTTCAATGCTCTGTGAACAATTTAAATCCTATCAACGTGAAATAGAGATCTACAACAGAAAATACGAAGCCTCCAAGAGAATCAAGGGATTTTGTTTGATAGCCAAGGCCAAGGAAGACAGATTGACAAAGTCAAAGTAGCTGCTGAACAAACTGAAGCATCCTCCTGAGTCGTGGACAATGTGTTTCTTTTCAGACGAAACGCACTTGTCCAAGGATTAGTTGTAAAACATCTTAGAATAACATAAATCTTGCCTACAGTTCATGCACGACGTTCCATGCATCATGATGACCAAGTTCCCCCAACTGTGTTTGTCTTTGGATATGTCTCCAATTAAGGTGACATCACGCTGCCCCTCATCTTTAACCGCGGTCTTAGGCACAAATACGACAAATATGTAGATAGGGGAAAGAATGAGATTAAACCGACGGTGGAGAAGGTTGCTGTCGGAAACCTATACCTCCGATTTTAAACGATTTCATAAACGCCATTTTTTGGCCTCCTTTTAGCAGACTTTTATCCCTTGGATTACTATGTGCGTGAAGCGGTTGGGAAAGTGACCATAAACTATATCTGCAAAATCAAGAATGAGACGTTGGAAAAAATCAAAAGAAGTTCGAAGGAACGCATGCGACAAGACTTGGAGCCCTTTTTAGGCTGCAATGGAACCGATAGTGGCTAATTTGAATAAATTATCATCTCTCCGCCATAATCTAGGTGATATTTGTGAATTTTAATTATATATATATATATATATATATATATATATATATATATTAGGAATATGAGGAACCAGGAGATTACACTTATCATTTATTGACCGGACGTTTCGGACCTACGCTAGGACCATCTTCATCGACTGTATCGACTAATGAGAAGGGGAAGAAATACTAACTATAACAGTTAAACAGTTAAAAGAATGCATTATATAATGGCTAAAAAAGCGGGTGAAGGCAAGTTAAATAAATAAAATTGACAATTATTGATATTAAAGTAAAACACAAATAACAATATATAGAATTAATTGATACTATCCAGGAAAATTTTCAAAATTAATAGAAAGAAGTGACTTGAATATAAAAAATTAAAGGTAACTGAGGTAAACAATAAAATAACCTATTATATTAAATTATAAACAAAAACCGAAAATAAATGTGAACGAATTAAACAGAGGAGTTGTGAAATCAACTTACTAAAGATAGAAAAACTACTAACGGGATTTTTTCGGTTGGTCGGTTAGCTACTAAATGTATTGAAGTGTTGGTTGGTTATATAGTCAATAGCTTAATCGAGGAGGAGTAATTATTTAGGTTTGGATTATTTTATTGATGTAGAGTGACTAACATTTTCAAATCAAGAGAAGTTAAGGCTGAAGATAAGATGGTAAATGAATCAGAATTAAGAGGATGATGGTGATACTCAGTGTTGCCTGATGGAAGAGGCTTTGGGCATTGGGAGAGGGGGAGGGAGAAGGGAGCGGAGGCAGGGGGAGAGGAGAGCGATGGGCCATGGAGATGGTGGGTGAAAGAAAGGGAGCGAGCAAGAGTGTGAGAGGGAAGGAGATAGAGCAAGCGAGAACGAGAGAGACATAGCGAGACAGAGGAGTAAGAGAGAGAGAGAGAGAGAGAGAGAGAGCGAAAGCTCCTTCTTTCTCCACGTTTATTATCATTCATAAATGGCCAATCAGAGATAGAGAGATAGAACGAACGAAAACGAGAGAGATAGATGGCGAAACAAAGGAGCGAGACAGAGAGAGAGAGAACGAAAGAGATGAAGAGAGAGAGAGAGAGAGAGAGCAAGTGAAAGAAATATAGCAAGAGAAAGGCGCGAGAGAGCGCGAGAGCTTCATCTATATCGACCTCTTCTTTCTCTACTAAATAGTCCATGAATATCTTGATTGTTACTAAATATTTTTTACAGACCGAAAATTTCTTCATTTTTTAAAGAAATATTTGCTCTTTGTACAAAATTTGTTTTTACTCAAATGATTTTGTGGGAAAAGCAAAAATTACTTTGGAAAATAAGCCAAAATACTTTGTTGACTTTAATTAAATTTTAATGGCTTAACAAGGGAGTTTTATAAAAGAACTTACGAACTCTTACTTTTAAAAACTACTAGAGCCCTATTTCGCCTTTGTTGTGTTTCCCATCATTACAAACTTAACCAAACTTAAATCATATCCACATTGATTCAGACGACTGTACACATACACACACACACACACACACACACACACACAGACAGACAAATTCTAACAGGGCCCAATGTTGGAAATAAACGAAAAGGATATAGAAATAATGCCTTTAGGCAGTTTCTTCTCAAGTTTTCCTTTGCCGTGGATGTTTTGGCATCCCGCAGGATAATTGAGCACGATTCAAACATTCTCTTCCTTCCCAAAGGCATCTGATCTCTATATTGGCCTTTCTGACTACCACTTCCGAGCTGAGATAAGTGAGGGAGATCATAGTTGATAGACAGAGAGAGATAGCATGAGAGGTGTTTTGGGTTTATTTTTATTAAGGGGAGGGGTTGAGTTGCCAGGTTACTGGCTGATCTTTTTTCTTAGTAGTGTCTACTTTGCTTATACTTCTTCAGTTACTTCTAATTCTTTTTTCTTTATACGTTTATTCTTTGTTTCATTTGGGGTACCTGTATATGTATCGTCGCTTCTAATTCCTTGTCTTTTTTTCCTTCTTATCTCCTGTCATTTGACTCCTTCCGGCATTCATGCCTTTGTCTTATCTTTATTACCTAGTTTATTTCTTATTTTCCATTATTATTATTTTTACAGTTTCTGCTTGTTTGTTTATGTATAGCTTGGTCTTTCCTCTTGCTAGGGAATGCTTTTCCTTCATAGTTTTCGTTTTCAATATTGAGTCCTCTGCTTGTCTTGGGGACTTTTTCCTCGAGCTTATTATATATTTCTTACGCGTTTTTCGAGAACTTTATTAATTGGAGCTAGGTTAGTCGAGTCTAATATTGCTCTAATTCATTTTCTTTCTCTTCTCTTTGTATTAGTTATAATATATGCTGCCTTGTTTTGCACTCTTTGCAGTCGTTTTTTATTCGATTTCGTTAATATATGCGCTGGGATTGGTGGGTATGTCAATGCCGTTTCGATAAATGCTTTGTAGATTTTCTTTTTGCTTTTCTGATCGGTTTCTTTTAAATGATATAGTAATTTTAATTCTATCTTGGCTTTAGTTATTCTTTCTTTTACGTCTGCTTGGTAGCCCTTTTCTCCCACGTGTAGGCCCATCACTTTTCCTTCTTTGGCGTATTCATAGTATGTGCCGTCGATGTTTATCTGATCTCTTTTGAAGCGTTTTATTAGAATGATTTTGAATTTATTTGAATTGGCTTTTATTTTCCACTTTTCGAATTCGTTGATGCTTTTTATCTCTCGTTCCATTGTCCTAGCTTGCCATCTGGGGTTTGTGGCTCTTGTGGAGATGACCTGGCTGATACCACCCGCATATTGTATGTTCATACAACCTGGTGTTATTGGTGGTGGAAGGTCTGCTGTATATATTGAGTATAGGGTGGGACTCAGACATTGTTTTCTGTGAGACCCCTGTCTGTAGTTGGATACGGGCCTCTCGATGTCTTCTATGCTGTTGTAGGCCTTTCTGTAGGTTATATAATCAGCCAGGATTCTCTCCATCCTGATGCCGAGATCAAGTTGTAGGAGTATAAGTTTCAATCCTTCTACCCATACCTTGTTGAAAGCCTTCTCGACATCACGGAGTACCAAGTTCGCATACCCTCTCTCAGATTTGGCTTGCGCGATTTTTTCGTTAATTATTGTGAGAGCCATTGTTGAGTCTCATTCTTTTCTGAACCCGTATTGATGTTTGTTTAGTTTTCCTGCCTCTTCTAAGTGTTCGGTCAGCCTTTTGTTTAGTATTTTTCAAAGGTTTTTTTCCAGAAAGTTTAGTAACGATATTGGTTTGTAACCTGAGATCAGGTTCGATGGTTTTTCTGGTTTGGGCAGAAAAACCATCTTCGCCACCTTCAAAATTTCCGGAAAAGCTCCTATGTTCGAATATGCATTGAAGATATCTGTGATACCTTTTATTATCTTTTCGGGAGCTTTTAAATAATTGTGTTTTGTTAGCTCCGTCTTCACTGTTTTTTTTTTTTGTGGAACGATCTAATAGCGATTTTAAAACCTCCAACCTGGTCCTCTTTCCTAATCCTGCTTGTTCATCTGTGCGTTTGTCGACTCTATTCTCCGGTGTTAATCTTTCTTTGTTTATTTTTATACTTTCGTTTACCGTTATTTCTTTTTCCCTATCGTATCCTTGATTGTTCCTTTCTTTAATGTATATATTGATCCAATGTTCTCGGAATTTTTCTTCTATTGTCTTCGTCTGTTATATTATTGGCTTTCTTGGTGGCCGACCTTGTATTATTTTTAGCATTTTCCAAGCTTCGTTTGGCTTTGGTGTTTTTTATCTTCTGAATTGATTCCATTTTTCTCTCTGTTGGTCTTTAATCAGGAATATCATTCCTCTTTTCAGTCTCATTAGCTCTTCGCTTTTTTGTCTGTTTGTTCTAGACTGAATAATTTCTGTCTATTGCTCTTTTATTTTTATAGCATTCTTTTTCATTTCTTCCGTCTATTTTTTGGTGCGGGAGTTTTATACCTGATCTTGATTTGCGGTTCTTCCATTTTCGTTTTCTATCCTTTCGAATGTGTCTGTTTTTATTATTTTCGTATCATGGGGGTAGATTCTGATTGTTTTCTTCAATCAGTTGTTGTATTTCCTTTTCATTGTGATTGGTGACACATTTCCACTTACATGTTCCTCTTTCTATTTCTTTTTTAATGTCCTCTAGTTTCGCTCCTTTTGGCAAGGGGTATCCTTCGTGTACGAAGATCTTTAATTTGAAGTATTTAGCTTCGTAACGACAGCCTTCTTCGTTTTCTGTTCCAGATTCAGTTCCTGATTGTGTGTCGGTTTCTCTGTGCCCTTCTTTGGTTTGACTTTTCTTTTTTTGAGGTTGTTCTCTTTTTTTCTTGTTCAGAGAGGTCAGTTTCTTTTTTTGCTTCATTAGGTTCGTTAGTATCTTCTTCTGCTTCTCCTTCATCCAGTGTGGCCCCCACCTCTAGCATATATGTTATCTGCAACGTTTTTCCGGCTGTTACGCCGTATATTAATACCGAATGAGGGTTGGGGGGGGGGGACCACATTTTCCTAAATCCATTCTTTTCTAGTAGTTCGGTCAACGTCTCGGCGAATCTTCTCGGTTGTGTTATGTTATGAACGTGGGCAAACATTTTGCAAGCCAGTATGTCGAGGCCGGTTCCTTCATTCACGTTGATTTTAATTTTTTGCTCTTGCGTTTCTTTTCTTTCTTTTACTATGGCTTTTGCTATGCTGGCGTATGTTTGGTTTGCTTTCTTATGTGTTTCTTGTTTTTCTATTTCTTCCTTCCTGCTTAATATGACATTTCTTTTCGGACTACCGGCTTAGCGAGTGTGCTCTCTATATATAGATTGTCCCATTCTGCCAAGCTTTCTTGCCGTCCTAAAATGAATATATTAATTTAATGGAGTCGTGCTTTTCTACCTTTTCTCCACTTTAATTTTTATTTTTGTGTATATTTGGGGTTACTGACTCGTATTTCACTCTTTTCTATAATGAATGGCTTAGGAGCGTTTTTCTTTGCAAAAAACTATACATTTTCTCTTTAAAATGTTGTCTTTTGTGTCCGGCTCCCGGTGAATCCTGTAATTTTGAAGATGCGATTAAAATATACTTAAACCAAGAAATTTGGACTTTAATGGCGTTCGTCATTCAATAGCAATAGTGTGGAGAGATGAGGGAACAGCTAACAATCGTCGCTATCCCTGAAACGTATATAAAATATTAACATATTAATTCTTTGAAAGGTACCTCTCTTCTGACCTCGTGTACGTCATCCTCTTCCCACAACTCTTAATGGTAGTCCACTTTAAGAACTACTGCAATACTTACGGGTCGTTGTCGGCCTACATAATTGGCCTGACTTTTCGCCTCAGCGGGGGAGAATCCATGATTGGAATACCTCCTATTATAAAGTAAGTCTGGGACGCATAATGGCCTCCTTCATAGTTTGTTCAGCACCTAAGTTTAATTTGCAAGTTTATTTAATGAATGAATTGGATGAAAAATGTACAAAATCACCATAAATTAAGTAACGTTAAAAAGCGTCTCACTCACTAGTTGGAGACGATTAAAATTGATGATGTTGTTGATTATGATGAATAAATTTTGATCAAACGTACTTTTATTGTTTCAAGCAGTAATTCCCAACATTTCTTTTGCCATTTATCCCCCTATGTTTAATTTAACCAGCTATTTATACACCAAGTCCAGGAACAATAAAAGTATAAAGACAAAAACTAACAAAATTAGTAAAACACCTTTCATGTGAATATATTGTACAAAGTACACATTGATTATAATAATTTGACGTGAGGACATAATGGTTATTTACATCTATCTACCTATCATTTTTTTTCATTTGGGTGCATCTAGTACTGCTAGACTAGCGAATATTTAAGAAAATACGTTATCTTGGATTGGTGTATTTACCCCAAGCCATAATATATTTTATCCCTGGTTGAGAATCAGTGTTTTAAAAGTTCTCTTCCTATTGTTTCCTAATTTGCTCGCATGGTTTTTTTTTATTTTTTTTATGAGCAATTTTATAATACAATGTCAAGAAAATTTTCTTAATACCACCAATAGCTTTTTGCCAAGTTTAATGAAAAAATGAAGGAAACCAATGTTTAATGAAGACGTCTCGTTTTGTCGTTTATATGCATTCTTCTCCTCTCTCGTTTATTCTGTTTTTTCTATGCTTTCACAATTTACATCAAGTGCTTACTTAGAGTGATCACTTGATTCCGTAAAATCAATCAACCTTCGACTCACACTAGGCCTGACAAATTTTAGCTGAAATTGTTTGCTCTTAGTTTGGCAATGTATGAATATGGTCGCAAAATATTTTCCAAATTTTTATCTCTAGTACTAATAGTCTCTTTTCAATGCCTCTTTTTCAGATACCCTTTCTTCGATGAAATGAGAGGAGTGCAACAATTTCCTTTCCGCACGTTCTCGATGATCTTGTCCGCCTCGACACTGGTACTAGGAACAATCCTCTCGAAGTGGGTGTTTGAGACGGGAAAACTCCCTCCCTCCTGGGATATTCTCCGATGTGTTGTCAACATACCTGAGGACGTCCTGAGGGTAGAAGACCCTCATGAAGGAGAGATGACTGTCATGTCCATTCAATCAAAGCAGAAGTACAACGCAACGGACGAGATGAACGGCCGGATTAACCCAGCGCTAAGCCTCGGGTCTGACAGTGATGAAGAGGCCTCAGCATCGGCCAAGGCGGCTACTGTTGGTATTGCTTCAGATGGGAAGGTCAAGAAAAGGTTGGTCGGCGAGATCATCTCTCCCCCTCCCATCACGTCCCCTAAAAAGCACGACATGACCAAACTATAAATATCACATTTCTGCCCCACCCTAGTATTTTA